>JBBPMD010000068.1:0-61792 GCA_038090095.1 Zangia roseola
TCTAAGACATCCTGGACGTCGACGTCTTTGTCAACTGCATCTACCTTTCATCCTCTATCCCACCTTTCCTTACCGAGTCACAGATCAACGCAGCCGGGGCCTCGAGGCGCCTGTCCGTTGTCGTCGACGTGAGCTGCGACACAACCAACCCGTTCAATCCTATACCCATCTATTCTGTCAACACCACATTTATCGAACCTACCGTCCCTGTCAAGCTGACGTGAGTGTCTAGATGGTCTTTCCGTTTTGGTATTCACTGGTTTATCCAAAGCGACGGCGTACCACCGGTGTCAGTAGTGTCGATCGACCATTTGCCGACGTTGTTACCTCGCGAGGCGTCAGAGCAGTTCAGCGCTGATCTGTTCCCTTCGTTGGTTCAGCTTCCCGAGAGACAGACCGCACGCGTATGGACCGATGCGAAGAAGCTCTTCGTGGCGAAGCTTGCCGAGGCAGTGAAGGAACTTGGTGCGTGAAGCAAGTACTAACGGGAGCATGGTGATGTCAGAAGTTCGCGGAATGAAATGGGAGTCAATGTCCAAAACATCTTCAACTAGACATGTTTGTTAGATATGACCAACCAAAGGGATCCAAAAGAATCTCAAGTTATACGCATATCTCATGTGATGATCTCACCGTCGTCAAAGCTCAAGAAAGAAATTATAAATGACTCTGAAATTGGGGACATATTGGGAAACAAGTACTCTGGCTAGTTTGGAGTGCATCGAGGTGGTTCGGCGCCTGTGACTTCGTAGCAGAGGTTGGAACTCGGAACTTGGAAGCAAAGATCTCATCAGCCTCATCTACACAAAGATGGCTAGTGCAAACGGAAAACGCACCAGTACAGTGTTTGCTGGGTCTTCTTGACGTACGTGCAGCCCTCGAGCGATGCCTGAAACGCATCAACTGGTCAGTTCCAACTCTACTGCAGGTAGTCAACGACGAACCGCAGTGTCATGTCTGCTAAATCCAGGAACAAGACTCGACAGGAGTGGGAGACCCCGAGTTCATCCCAGCATCTACCGATGTTGCTGTAGATAGCCTCCGACGGAGACTGTGCCAATGAGGTCCGATGGCACGGCATGCGCGGCGTGTGGAGAACCCGAGGCCCCTTCCGAGTCAACAGAGTGACCCTGAACTGGAAGGCGTTGAGACGTGGTCAAAGTGCACCGGAGAGGTGTCGAAACCAAGAGTTACGGAGGGATAGCAGGAAGCGCAAAAGCAATAGTAAGGTTGGATTAGGGACATCGTGTGCATGAGCGTACAGTGGCAAGTGAACTGAGGAAGCGAGGACAAAGCGAGGGTCGTTTACTTATATACCCATGGCGTCGCCGGGTCGCGTATTGTCATTCAGGACGAAATTGACATACCAAAGGTTAGGAATTCTATAGTCTGACAGCCTAAAGAATTCGAATTTGTATCTCTTTCCGGGTGCACCAGTATGCCTTTATGATCGTCGGCTTCGAGGTTACGAGTTCAATAGCAAATTCCAGAGTGGCGACTGGTCGTTCTATGATAATCTTCTCGACAAGACTTAAACGTTTGAGTTCATTAGGCATGATGCATGACCCTTGATAGAGTAGTAGGTCGGGGCTACGACGTGGTGGGTTTTTCCAATCGGTCACGCCACCGTAACGGCCGGCAGAAAGTACTTGCCAACTTACAGTTCTGGCTCGCGTGGTATACTATATATTCTGGGTTTGGCACGACAAAAGCTATGGAAGACGACACACGGTACGTACGTCCACAAACTAAACCGCACCAAACGTGAAGCCACTGCATATCGGAGTTACATAAACCGGTCGAGAAAAGGGAAAAAAAAAGAATGAATGAACGTTCAGCGTTGCCCAACCTTGACCATGCCCGACATCCCCATGGATCTTTTCCCGAGCTTGTGGGATGACGAAAAGTATCGCTAATCTTGTCCAGTGTCACTTCGATGACCGTGTTCTGACGTCGACCGAGTTCTGTAAGATGGGAGTTATCACCCTTGTCCGGTCCGAATGGTCATCGTTGTAAACTTCATCGCAGCATACGGTACGGTCGTATCCGCAGAAGCGTAGATGGGCAAGCTGGAAAGAAGGCTTGTGCGGCTTGTAGAAGCGTCAAGCCAGGCTGGACACGGGGATCACGCAACTCACACTCCCAGGCCGCATCTGTCACATTTTCCTGCAGACCATGAGGATCGTCGTCCGCACAACAAGTGTTTCGAACTGTGACTGTCTATTTTCACCAAGATTTCCGGGCATTTCATGTCCTTATTTGCCCTCGTGGCCACCATCCCATCAGCGCTTTCCGCGTCATCGAATTTTCCTTCCCATACGAAGGGGCAGAGTTGGCAACGAATACACTCTACGACATTAAATGGTATGTCGACGCGTTCTTGTACGACTCACTTCCTCATACCGCCTCCTTTGCAGGGACATCCTCCCCACCGCCCAAATACCGAATCTCGCAGATACTTCTCTCTCGCATTTCACCCGCATCGCGATTGAGCAAGCGTGTAGTTCGCCTGGTAGCGCGTAATTTCACGGTTGGCTACCGCAGTGTTCAGCTCGATATCCCTCAGGTAGTGTCCCCCGGCGATTATTTGCTGTACAGTGAGTCGCCTTTACAATTGCAGTGACCCTGTTGATAGTTGAATAAGTGATCTACTCTCAGTGGAGTGCGCTGTGAACGATCATAGCCGACTGAGCTTCCCAAATCGATTCGACCTAGCCATTATCGCTCGTCACTCCAGTGGAAGATCTGAACTTCAAATTTTTTTCACTTCGAGGGTCAAAACGTCAGTCGGACAGAGAGCTAACATGTGCTCGCATCCATTTGCAAATCGTAATATTCGATCGAGGTGAAATCTCGGTGCGTGTTTACCATTGGTGCGTACCTACTCAACCTTTCGTCGTCCCCCCCTCAAAGCCCAAGCACCGCAGCTTCAATAGCATGAAATGACCTTTCTGAAGGTCAGTTCCCATCACCAGCTTCCATCCATTCACAGGTGAACTTAGCACTTGTCCAAGGCATACGCAACGCAGGGCTATTCATGACGGGTACCGCGGTGTAGCCATCGATGGTTCCGTGGTACGAATATTTGACATAAAACCGGCGGCGCTTCAAATCTACATTCATCGAACACCTGCTACAGGACCTCCGGCGACTAGGTGTCTAGTGTCGATGTATTCATTATACCTCAGGTTGCACCATTTAGCACACATCTAACTGACAGTGATTGTGCTGCATTTGATCACACCACGGACGGTCAAGTATGTTCGTACCACTTAGTTTATAAAAATTTATCAACAAATTCCGCCTCGGAAACAAGTTCAGCTCGCAATAAATATTCAAGGACATATTTTAGAAAATGTATTTAAATTTTAACAGCTAACTTCGAGTGGAAGCGGACCGGATCGGCGGACAGATATTTATCATAGGGACTGCTCGGCTTGAGCGGACGCAGAGTCGTCCCGTGTCAACCCAACTCGCTACCTAGGAACAGAACGTTTGCCTTGGCCACCGTGGACGTCGTTAATATATTCTTCCCCGGATTAGGCGACCGTCACGGTATGCTTGGTCAATCCCAAACGTGTTGTCCACAGCACTTTTTGCCCATCATTTCTCCGCCTGATCTCGCCTGATCATAACTGTAATCTACCTCTATCGTCGTCGAGTCGAAGGTCTGAGCGGGCTGCGCGATAGTGACGAGCTGATTTTCTAAGGTCTTCCGCGGCGGAGATGACAGACGATAACTCTTCCCAAAATCTGGACGATATCTTTGACTGTGCCGTGGAAGCAGAGGCAGCACAGCCCGCTGCCACGGAAACATCAGAGAGGCCTTGTATGGTCGCCGTGATGAGGGCATCAGGATTGCAGGCGGGGGTGGTCAGATAGGTCAGCGATCGCCAATGTGCGGTGAGAGACTGGGACTCTGGTGATTATTGTCATTAGGATAACAGCAGTCAGCATTTGGAATGGGTTTCATGCCTGATTTTTGCACTTGATTGTATATCTTGTTGATGAGCATATTGTCCCGGTCGTCCATGGTCGGCAGGGAAATAATCTTGCGTACGTAGTAGTTCAGGTAGGCCTGAAACGCGCTCGGAAGGTGTAGGGACAAGTTTTTTCGCGACATTGTCCTCAAGCAGTCCACCAAGGCCGGAGCGATAGACTCTGAGGCACGTTTCACCGCCGATGACTGTTCCTCCGTGTCGGGAGACTGCAAGTCTTCAATAAAACACTCGGCCAGGGATGTTGCACTAAGCCAGATGTCTTTATCGAGTCTTTGTAAGGTCTGGATCATTGTCTGCCCTGCGTCTGTACTCGCATCGCCGGCGAGCTCCTCTGTTTCCGAAAATGGAGGTTGGTGATCTGCAATAGTTGAGCTGAGCTCTTTTATCTGCTCGTTGTAACGTTTACCGAACTCGAGAGTCTGAGATCGGGAGACCCCAAGTTCCTTGCGCACAGAGATGAGCTCCTGTGATATATGACGGAACCGGTCAATATCTTTGCACGCGTCAGCAAGCTCGCCCTGTTTAGTGCAGACTGAGTATCTCCAGCATTCCAATTGCGCTGTGAGCATCGCTATCGTGGAGTTCCTCTCTGTCGCTTTGGCATCGAGCCGAGAATGTACGGAAACAAGTTGCTGCGACTGTGCCTCATACCGGCGCCATTTCGCGAGCTCTTTTTGGAGATTTTGGATGGCCTTTTGGGTCAGGGTAAGAAAGAAATGTACGCGTTCAGTGCACGTACACTTACGTCGTAACAGTAGCAAGAGGGAAGAATGTCGGAAAGGTTCCACAACGTGATGGTGGTACCGGCGCTTGTCACGATATCATGCTCTGTTGATATGGCGATGGATACGACAAGGCTAGTGTGTTTGATTTGGGGGCCGATTTGCTGAAGCGTCGCAGTGTCCCACAATGAAATGGACGAGCCTGCAGAGGTTGCGATGTACGTGCCATTTCTTGCCAAGGCAATGCACCCAGGCGGATTCCCGGTGTGGATACTCCATTTCGAGAGCGTGGTCCCGGTGGACACGTCGAGACAGTGGACGTAGCCATCGATTGAGAGAGCAAAGAGATTTTTGCTGTCGTGTGCCCAGACAACGGATTGATTGTAAGGCGAGCTGACACTGATCTTGAAGGTGACAAAGGGGAGACGACCTACACCGCGATTATTGAAGACTCGGACCGACTCGCGCCGCCATGTCGCAGTTGCAATGAAATGACCGTCTGGGGAGAATCTTGCTGCAGCGACCGAGTCGGTGTGCTCCAGAGTGCGAAGACGCTTTCCGGCGGGAAGTGACCAGACAATAGCCGTGCGGTCAATCGATCCGGTTACGACTTGTGTAGCTGAGATATCGACCGCGTTCACAGCAAGTCTGTGTCCGTGCAAATCGGACTCTTGTCCGCTCTTCGCATCCCAGACCTTCACGTGACCCAATCGTGACCCGCTCACGATCCATCTTCCATCGTCTGATACTGCGACGTCGTACACCCAACTCCCCGCATCCAGTCTCATCCCCACCCGCTTTCCACCTCGTATTTTCCAGCGTTTGAGGCTTCCTTGACTCCCACCAACAATGGACTTCCCATCAGGGAGGAACTTGACTGACCGTATGGTAGTACGACCATCGATCACGTTTCTCTGCACGGTCTTGGTGTTTGGACGAGTGCTCGTTAGGGCCGCATTTTCGAACGTCTCACATCGATGTTGCTGGATCTGTGACTCTAACTTTTTCTCGTCTACCGGAACACTTTCATCCAATCCTGGAATTCTCGTCAACACCGTCCTTTCGTCTGTTATGTCGGCCTACTCACGATTTTTTGATCCAGGACTCGATTGGCAAGAGAGACTCTGTCTGGGTGTTGATCCCCCTGAGGAAAGGATGGGCGGTTTATGATTATCCTCTACATCTAGTCAGTATCGTCCCTTTGAGCCATCCAAGATTCTACTTACTTCTACTTGACATCTGAATCAAGTGCAATCCAGCAGAAATTTCGGTGCGTGGTGACATAACCGCAAGGAAGGGTGAATTTTTTATTGACCCCCAGGAGCCCTTTATCTCCCTGTTTCAACTTGTAGACTTTTTCCCGTGACCTCGGCGCTGCCGACTTTAGTGCGGCTTTCTGGCTGTAATGGCTTCGAAAAGACGCGGGACAGACTGCTCGCTCACCCTGAACCAGCCGTGCTCAATTTTCCCATTCGGCACGCTCACGGGGCATCTGTACTTGGTAGGTCAATGTGTTCTCGTGCCACGGCAAAGTGGTAGACATGCTCTTCAACTTGCCCGTTGTGCCCCAGTGATTGTCGGTGGCACTCGCATGAAACGAACGTTGTCTGCTATGCAATGTCATCACACGCCGATTCAAAAATCATGCATGGAAAAGCTATTCACGAATGTATGTCGCCTGTCACACGGCCTGTTTCACTCTCTTCTTCCAATAAGTGGCCATTACTCCACGCAGTCCGCCAAAACAGTAGATCAGGCCTATCATACTCGTGCTCGTATTTCCGAGGAGCCGAAAAACATCGAAGCGGCCACCGGGCCGCACAGTCTACGTCGAGTTGGTCGACGAGTCCCGATCGCGCATCGCTTTGATTGTCCGATGATCGAAACGTACCCCACGCCATTAGCACTGCCGCATTCTCTGTACACTGGCATTACCACGGTTATGACCGTGACGTGGTCATTCCATACAAAATCGGTGTATGTTGCCGCCGACCTATCTCATAGCGACAGTGTATTGTCGACGTTGGTGGTTGCGATCGGATAACGTGCCAAACACCCTAGTTGCTTCAACTTCCGGAGCAAATGCGGAGAAACGTGAGGAGTGTGTTTGGGACGGTGACGTAGGACAGTGAAACAACGCGACCCAGGGCGGAAACAAGCCGCTGCGCCAGAGTTTTGCGAGCTGGTTTCGGAAAATTTTGGATAGCCTTTTTGGTCAGGGTAAGAAGGCAATGTACCTGTTCAGTGCACGTACACTTACGTCGTAACAGTAGCAAAAGGGAAGAATGCCAGAGAGATTCCACAGCATGACGGTGGTACCCGCACTTGTCGCGATACCATGCTCCGTTGATATGGTCGAGACCATGGTGCTTGATCGGGGGACCGATTTGCTGATGTGTCGCAGTATCCCACAACGAGACAGATGCACCATTGGAGGCTGCAATGTACGTCCCGTTGCTTGCCAAGGCAATGCACTTAGGCGGGTCGCCAGTGGGTGTAGCCATCACTTGAGAGAACAAAGAGACCTTTGCCGTCGTGTGTCAAGACAACGGGCTGATTGTAAGGCGAGCTGACACTGATCTTGAAGGTGGCAAAGGGGAGACAACCTACGCCGCGATTATTGCCAGTGAAGACTCGGACCGACCCACGCCGCCATGTCGCAGTTGCAATGAAATGACCGTCTGGGGAGAATCTTGCTGCAGCGACCGAGTCGGTGTGCTCCAGAGCGCAAAGATGATTTGTGACTAGACGATGGCTGTGCGATCGATCGACTTGTCTCCGCGTTCAAGTACTGCCAATTTGTGTCCGTGAAAATCGGACTCTTGTCCGTCCCGGACCTTCACGTGACCCACAGGCATCTTCTGATACCGCGACGTCATACACCCAACTCCGCATCCAGTCTCATCCCACCCGCTTTCCACCTCGTATTTTCCAGCGTTTGAGGCTTCCTTGACCCACCAACAATATACTTTCAACCAGAGAAGACCGGTAAATCGGCCATTAATGTCGCTTCATGTCAACAATCTCGAATTGGCGGTTCTAACTTATGTTCGACTCGAATAACCCAATTCTTGCATTTTTCGTCATGTAAATCTGCTCACTGTCATTTGACTCAGATATAGGGTTCGATTGGAGAGATGATGCTGTG
Organism: Zangia roseola; assembly: GCA_038090095.1. Taxonomy (NCBI): domain Eukaryota; kingdom Fungi; phylum Basidiomycota; class Agaricomycetes; order Boletales; family Boletaceae; genus Zangia; species Zangia roseola. The sequence goes on from JBBPMD010000068.1 coordinate 7,872, forward strand.
GATGTTGATGCAACAGAATCGATGATCCGCGTTTCGCGATTATCCTCATCCGATCCTTGTATCTCGTCAGTATTGTCTTTTTGATTTTCCCATCCACCCATCCACCCACTTCCACCTGAACTTGGAATTCGGAGTGTTCTGGAAAACATTTCAGTTCGTGGCAACACGACTGCAAGAAGTGCTTGCTGCGACGGAGGACTGAACCCACCTCCACCGTAAGCCCAAGCCCTCATTCAATTCTATCTTCACCCTATCTCCCAGCGTTTCTGCATCCCGTGCTCTTTCCAACTACATATGGGAACGACTTACTTGACATGATCGTCGATCATGTTTCTTTGTGCGATCTTGGTGGACCAGCATGGACGAGTCTTTGTTAGCACCGCATCTCGCATTGACGGTCGGTGCTAACATTTGCTCGATTGCATTTTCGAGTGCTCGTCATGGATATATATACTCACTAGTATTTGATACAGAGTTGGATCAAGGAGACGGCCCCTGTCTGGGTGTCGATGCAAGGATTTGGTCGTACCTCTATCGAATGTCATTGTAATGACGTCACGTTCAGATTCAGAAATCTGTCCGGAGAAACTGTATGTAAAGAAGTGCTGCGGTGCCAGTGTGTCATTCTTTTCTTCTGATGCGGCATCTAAACCACACTCCCCGCAATCTGCCAAGAGCAACCTGGGCCAATCATACGCATATGTCCGAGGAGCCGAACGTTCTCGAAATAGGCATCAGGCTGCGCAGTCCACCCAGTTTGGTCGACGAGACGCGAGATCGCGCATCGCACTTATCTGGTCATATCGCGCGTATCATCGACGTCGGTGGCGTTGTTCTGACGTACCAAATAAACCTTCGTTGAGCCCCAAGAGCGACGGAGAACGCGAGGAACATCGTGCTCGAGGCGGTGTAGGACGAAACAGTGCAACCCGGCCACAGACGCCGTTTTCTGCGCCCCCATACTCTGCCTGGGGATGTATTCATCTCACCCGTCGGTAGCGACGGCGTATCATCGACCTCGGTGCTACTAATAACGCGGGGACCGCGACGGTGGTCTCGGCGCGGTGTTCCGCCGCTCGATAGATCGTTGGTGCCTGGCGTGAGGGAGTGGGCAGTTCGCTTGCTCACGTGGCTGGTCGTCGATAGTGACGACGTGTCCCATCACCGAGGTCGGTATCGGGTCACCTGGTGCGGTTACTTTTATTTCAAACGGACAACTGTCTCGACGTCGGTCCTGATCCGACGACGCCGGAACGAACGGGGACCACGTCCGCCCTGACGATGCGGACGCAATTTGTATTGCACTATACCGCCGGCCTGGGGTCGATGACGTCGTGACGCCACTGCCCTCGCTCATCTCCGCCAACGCGTTTCATGTCCATCAACAAACAATGATACATTTGACTATCTATGCAACGCAGGGAAAGCAACAAGAAAACAGGATGCGAGTCCGGATATCGGTGTCCGTCGAGGCGTGTGAGCATAAATACATGATATGAAACGTGGTCGTCTAGCACAGTTGCCACATCTTGACATAGTCACTGCAACGGTTCAGGATCGCCGGTGCACGAGAATGGTTGTACTCACATTCGGAACGCCCGGCTGTTTGCGCTCGACGGCCACGTTTTACTCCACGTATCCTGTACAGCAGCAAACTCACGCATCGCGGCTGTGCAATGAGATGTGAGCACACATGTCCGCTCAGATGAGGTGGGTACGCACTTCCAGAGCCGTCATACCACGGTTTCCCGCCGACACTATCCGGGAACCACCCGCTCGTCCCACCCACGGCGAGATCGATGACCAAGTAAAATTCTATCGCCGAGATCAGTGTTACATTGGGATGAACATTCAAGGATAGGCGCACGTTGATCAAACGGGGCTGCTGCTGTGCCACCATACGCCGTCGACCACGGATCCTGCACCTCGATATACTTGCCCGACGACATGTTCATTGCGACAGCGGGAAACCCGCCGACGTTGTAGAAATACGAGTCCGTGTTCTTGGATGCGATGTCGAGGTTGATCATCGCTTGGAGACGGCTGTCGGTGTAGAACCGCATCCAGCTGTCCGTCCACTCCATCGCGTACACGTGAAAGTCGCTGGCAAAGTTGCCGCGTTTGGTGTTGACCCAGCCGTAGAGACTCTTGATGAGCGTGGAGGTGATGCTGTTGCCGGAACCTGTCACGGGTGAGCGTGGAGGCGGGGGTGGGGAACGCGGGCTTACCGTCCGAGATGGGGGTGCTGCCGGCGGGGAAGGGGCCGTAGTTCATCGTCGAGCGGACATAGTTGGATCCTTGAGCGCCGTAGGAAGGCAAGTTGCCTCTGGCTTCCATGATCTGCGTCATAGGGTCAGTCGTGGAGAAATACGGAAAGGATTCGGCGCACGTCGATCTCCCCGCTCACGGGCCACACGCCGTATACACCAGCGCCTGCGCCGGACGAGGAGTCGTTGCCTTCGGGTAGCATCCATATCGCAGGCCATAGCCAGTCGCCTTGGGGCAGTTTCGCACGGACTTCGACTTTGCCATACTTTATGGATTTTTTGCCGCGGGTGTTGATGCGACCGCTCATGACGGGATTGATGACGGTGCCAGCCTGGGCTGAGGAGACGGCGGTACATGCATTGGCCCCGGATCCGGCAGAGGAGGACGTCGAGTTTGAGGGTGTGGTCGAGTTGGTCGAGTTGGTGCCGCCGCTGATGGTGGTGCTGTTTCCGGTGGTGCTATTTCCGGCAGTGCTGGTTGTGTTGCCACCGAATTGCCTTTTTTGATTCGGCAAGACAAACACACCCTTGTCACCGACGCCTATGACCAAGTGAGCTATTTTCCATTGGACTGGAGAGGACGTACTGCTGTTACTCGTTGTGCACCCGTCGAGGTTGTAGGTTGCGCCATCCATGACGGCACTGTAGCCGCCGTCGATGGAATCGCTCGTGAGTGTTGGCATGATGTAGAGATGCCCGTCGGCGATGTAGACGTTGTTGGGTGAGTTTGTTGTCATTTCGAATTCGTTGTTCCTGCGAGGCATGTAGGGAGGGTTTCACGCGGGATTAATGCGATACTCACCCGAAGCCGCCCAGTTCGACGTCGTATGACCATGTGTCGGAATCGAGGCTGTCGCCGTTGAAATTGTCGCTGAGGACGACGCAGAGCTGGTGATCCTGCAGGAGATGGACCGACTGGTAGCCGCGAAAGACGAGAATCGCGGCGACGATGATGCCGATGAGGAGACCGCCGAAAGTGAGCCATTTGCTGGCGCGGTCGAGTTTTGTTTTCTTGAGGGCCAGCCAGGGTTTGTCGTCGTCTGAGAGTTTCTCGCGGAGACGAGTGGAGGTCATTGCCTTTTTCTGGATGGGGGGCAAGGGGAGTGCGGTGGAGGGTGTTGGGTGTGAGGGGGGGGGAAGGGGGGCTGGGGGGGGGGGGGGGGGAGCCCAGGGGGGGGAGGGGGGGGGGGCGGGGGAGAGGAAGGGGGCACGGAAGGTGCCTGTTGAGCTGACTCTCGGGATGGGATGGGAGGCGGTGTCCGCGATGCCGGCAGCGGCGGATGCACGATAGAGGGTGGAGTTTGAAGCGGACCCGGTGGAATTGCGATAAGGTGCGTTGGCGTTAGAGAGGAAGGGGGGCTGAGGGAGAGGGAGACCCTCGACGCCTGCTGCATCGCCGAGATGTTTTATGCGGGAAGAGCGGGGAGTTGCGGTGGAGCGAGAGAGCATGGGAATGGAGTCGGCGCTGTTCCTGCGGGATATGATTCCCGGGAGAGGGTCTGGGTTGCCTGGATATGACTGGAAGGGGAAGGTGAAGGAGGAGGGGGGACAGGAGTGCTCGTCTTCAGTACGACGACGCTCGCTCGAGGTAGGTCGGGCCATGTTTACTCTCTCTCTTCTTTCTGGTGTTACTTATATATACTACCCCTTCTGGCAGATCTCAGATCAACCTAATAACTATATAACCTACACACTCTCTTTCGACACTCTCATGGACTACGACAGATACGACGCCACTCTCCACTGGATCTTCAAACAGACACAGGGCGACGCCTGGTTCCGTCCAAACGAAGACACTGTCCCCCCCGGCGTCTGTCTCCGCACACACGACGGCTCATTCCGCGTATTTCCCTACGAGAACGCCGCCCTCGAGCCTTTCGAGGCCGCCATCGCTGCACTCAACCCCCTCGTTGCAGTCAAAGTCAGGAGCGCCGCCGTACACGCCGCCCTCGCCGAATCTGTCTCCCACGAAAAGGCCGACTGCGTCTATGTCGACGCCAACACCCGCATACAGGTCTTGGAAACCATGGTCCTCCTTCCGCAGGCCGACAAGGAGCAGAACGCCGCCTTCATCGTGCGTGCCTCCCCTCCCCTCTCTCCTCCACTCACCCCCCCACAGCGCGATGAACGTGTCCTCGTCGTTTGGTCCGACTCCCTCGACACCATCATTCCCATCGCACGCGACTTTGAGGATCGCCTCATCCGTCTCCTCTGGAGAAACCGTCCCCACCACTCCTCCGTCGTGTCTACCTCCGCACCTCCCTCCCTCTCCGGCCACTCCTTCTCCGCCACCCCTCGTCCCCAGGAGAAACACGTTGAGCCAGACTCACCCTCTCCCACTCCACCGCGATTCCGTCGCACGTGGTATGGCCGCAAGGTCCCCATGTCCCCCTCCGAATGCGAAAAGGCCGACCAACAACCCCCACAACGCAAGACCGCCCTGTATGCACCCATTTACAACGGCATCGCTGCTGGCCTTGCCGCAAGTAAGCACTCCCTTCTCATTCATCTACTCATTCATCTATCCCTCCATCAGTCTTCATAGGTAACGGTGTCAAGATTCTCCTGCAAGAGTATCTCCTCGACCAGGACTACTCCCATTTCATTCTCCTCGTCCTCGTCCCCGTCCTCTTTGCCATATCCTTGGTAATGCTCTCCCTCTTCCCCATCCAGTCTTACCAACTCCCTCCAGTTCTTCACCCTTCAGCTGGTCCAGAACCTCGCCATGGCATTCGGCCCCATCGCACACTATCACGAAAACTCGCGTTATTACTCCGCAATCCCCCCCAATCCCAACAAGGAAGTCGATACCGCTCTCCCTCACGTTACCATCCAGATGCCGGTTTACAAAGAAGGATTAGAAGCGGTCCTGTGGGTCCCTCCTTCTTCATCCGTTTCCCATTCACCCACCTGCCATATTCAGCACTCCTTCCATAGAATCAATCAAGCGTGCCATGCAGACCTACGCACGTCAAGGGGGCACTTCTTCCATATTCGTCAATGACGACGGTCTGCGTCTCCTCCCTCCCCCCGATGCCACTGCTCGTCTCTCTTTTTACGCTATACACAACATCGGTTGGGTCGCTCGTCCAGCGCATACATTCAATGCCAAGACCAATCCACAAGGTATGCTCTCGTCTCCTCGCGTATTCGTCTCTCTCTCAAGTCTCGCAGGGTTTAGACGTGCGGGTCGCTTCAAGAAGGCTTCGAACATGAATTATGCCCTGGATCTTAGTCTACGCATGGAGCGTATCCTCGAGCGGCTCCAATCAGAGACTTCATCATCAAACCTCCGGGGCTCAGTTTCCACTTCGGGACTAGATGGTTACGCAACCGGCCCGACTCTCGGCACATTCGGCCTTCAGTACGAGGATCGAGCAGGAAATGACCAGAGTGTCATTCCACCCTTCGTGGCAGGTGGTCCTTCAACACCCACTCGACCTGGAACACCGTCACCGTCCACGCCGGTCATAACCAGTGGTCCCGGAGGGTCAAACACTCCTGGCTCTCAAATTCCCGTAATCGAGGACCTCGAAGAACGTGCATTGCAGATGGCAATGGAAGAAGGTAACTTTGATTATTCGTTTCCGTCAAATACGTTCACTTTACGGATTCGCGTGCTCAGTCTTCCAGGAATCTGACGGCCTCTATCGCCCGTGGGCAGCGAATTCCCGCTCCCTCCGCATAGGCCCTATTGTTTTACTCGTCGATGCCGATACGGTGGTACCAGAAGATTGTTTCCGTAATGCTGCGCGAGAATTTGCAGAGCTTGCGGGTCAGGAAGTCGGTGTATTGCAACATGAAAGTGGTCTGTACTTTCATCACACTCCTTGTCATGGTCTCAAGACCCTCCAGATGTCATGCAGGTCGTGCATCACTACTTCGAGAATGGAATTGCATTCTTCACGCGGCGAATCAACAAATGTATATCGATGGCTTGCGCCAATGGTGAAGTCGCCCCCTTTGTCGGCCATAACGCCTTCCTCCGCTGGCAGGCGCTCCAGGACGCTGCTTTCATCGATCCTGCGGACGGTAAACAAAAGATATGGTCGGAATCCAATGTAAGTGAGGACTTTGATATGGCCCTCAGATTACAATTACGCGGATACATTATCCGGTGCGTTGTCATGCCTGCCGGAAATGGTGTCGCTCCTTACGCGTGCTTCCCATTTAGGTGGGCCTCTTACTCTAAAGGTGGCTTCAAGGAAGGTGTGTCACTTACGGTGGATGACGAGCTCAACCGCTGGCAGAAGTACGCTTATGGATGTAGCGAGTAAGCCTCATTCCTTTCTCGTGCCTCGTGGGTACATCATTACTTTGATAGGTTGTTGTTCAACTCGCTGGTGCAATGGTTACGCAAGGGACCGATCAATCACCAGATTCACAGATTCATGTGGTCAAATGCTCCGACGCATTACAAGCTCTCCATGTTGGCATGTACGTCTTCCGCTGCACCAGTCTAACTTGATCTGACTTTATTTTCTTAAGATATGTTCTCGTATTGTATGCCGTATTCGTATTCTACTCCGATGCTTTGCTGAGGATCCGTAGATGGAATTGCCGTCTCTGTGACGCTTTCATTCCTAAACTACTTCTTACTCGGATTCCAATTTCCCGTCGACGGTTACTACATGCACAGCTTCGAGATCTGGCTGGCTACGACCATCGTGTTTTTCGGTCTCGGAAATTTCGGCTACGCACTCCTGCAGTACCGATTAGGGGAGAAGGGCATATTGTGGGCTTTCATGGAGAACGTGATGTGGGTTCCATTCTTGTGAGTCATGACTTCATTTCTCGTCGCATTCACGATAGGGATTCATCCACACCAGCTTCTTCTTCTTCGGTGGACTTGGTATCCCGCTCTCGATGGCCATGCTCGCGCACCTCTTCTCGTATGATATCACCTGGACGGCCACAAAGAAGGAAGTGGAACGGTCTAATTTCTTCAAAGAAGTCCCAAGGATTTTGAAGCGGTGAGCACGCTGCATTCCTTGCGCCGCGCACTTGCCATCCTCGCTCCAACGCTTCTGGCGTTCCCGCTCCACCGCTGTTCGCGGCGCCACTTGGATGATGTGATCTGCTGATACCCGAATCTTGCAGGTTTTGGTTTTCCTTTGCCGTGTGCCTCGTGCTCATCCTGGGTATGATTATCGTCAGCACACCGCTCGTGCCCTATCAATGGCAGCTTACTGGAAATGGATGGGCCGTCATCCTACCGCTTGCGTGCGTTTGTTTCTTTCCGTTTCTGCCTAGACCTTACATGCGCTGTGTCACAGAATCGTGTGTGCATGCCATATCTTGTTCCCGGTAAGTGGCACCTCTGTTGTTTCCACGTGGAATGCTTCCGTGATCGACCCCTGGAAGGACCCTTTTATCTCGATATGCCCTCGCACATATCCGGTTCCTTCACCCGCGCTAACCAATCGCCCTTTTCTAGATCGTCCTCAACCCATGGCTGATGATATTCTCGTACTAAACACCACGGTGCCTCGTGTACCGGGTCGCGCATGCCAACCAGGCATGCCATGCACGCTCACCGAACGGAAATGTCTTGACAGTTGGACAATGTTCACTCCCCATGTGACGGACTCGTTAATTATCGTGTTATCCTCCATATTTCCTCGCGCCGCAGTACGGCAGTACATGGCGATCTGATGCGGGCGGGTTCATTCCCGCCTTGTCAACGCCCTTGTCCTTCATTCATATCCTGAGCTTGCATACGATACCGTTACAGTGCGATGGGTTCACGTTAGCATCACGTAGAAAGGAATAGACGGTCCAGACGGTGATCAGCTGACCCGGCCCGCCCCGGCTATGTGCGGAGATGGACTCGACTGGGCGGTATGGGCGTGGGCGCTGTTAGCCTCGTGTAGGGCACGTTCCCAGGGCAAGACGGCCATCACGATTCGTGATCGTGATCACCATTCACTGTCCTCACGGTATCATCGGTGTCGGTCGAGACGACCCTTGCTCGATCCTGGCGTCGTGGGCGCACATTTGGAACGTGTGTTCGAATGACACAAGGGCCGAGGTGACGCCGACAATGAGAGTATCCCTGGAGATGGGTTAACATCCGGATGATGTGCGATAATGCGCGTTGTATCGAACACAGCATTAATGGGGTAGTGGTAACCTGGGTCGTTGCCATCGACCCGCCGGGGGTTCGATTCCCTCTTAATGCATTCATTTTTTGTTCATTGCTACGTATCGTCAGCGTGCAGCAGATTGCGCCGATCTTTCCGGCACCACTCACGGGCGCATGTCGTGTTCAGATATGATTGTTTAAGGTGCGACATCTTATCGGATATTGCGCGCCGGGAACGAGTCGACGGTTGCCCGCTGGAAAGCTACCGTCGCTATACGTCTCCTTTTCTCCACTGTTTTTTCTCATTGCTTTCATACGATGGTATAGGGTGGCACCTCCCGAATTAGTTGCTGGTGATACTCAGCAGTCCTACAAACAAACTGCACGAAACATACGTTGTATACCGGTGTCGCGTCGCTGTCTTTGCACCCACACTCACCGTCGTTTCGCCAACAACCCAGCGTTTACAACGGGTTGTGTGGAGTACAAGAAGAATCCGATACAGTGGCGATATGCCTTGATCAGGTTCGGTGCCACACCGAGCGCTCGGGCGCACGCTCAAGTCCCGCGCGGCATTTAGCCATTGCATGATTGGGGGAACCGACGACCCATGAACCCCAGCTTTCGGAAATAACCCGCTGTGTGTCAAAACCTGGCTGGCAATGAAGGCCAATAGAGTAGCTTCCGAGGTTTTGAGTAAATTACCTGTTGGCAACGGAACTACCAAGACCCCCCCTATCGCACAAAAGGGACAGAGAAAGAACGCCCGGTGCATAGCCGGATAATAGAACAGTAAAGCATGCGTACCAACGCCGCAATTGTACGTAGAAATAACATGAATGCAAATTGAGCCATTTCACAAGGGATGCGCTGAGGTAACAACTTTATTACCAGTCGCGTCTGAATTCATTTAGGCGGACTGAGAAATCTTCTCTTTGACGATGGAGATTGCTTCCTTGGATGCCGGCTCGATGTCCACTTCGAAGGGACAAGGGTAGCTTTCAAGATCCATGGTTAGATTCAAGGAGCTAGACTGAAGGTCCCCACAACAGATAACGCACCTTATAAGCCCGGGCGTGTATGCTGATGGCATCAGCGGGATTTCGTTTCCATTCGCATCCTTCTTCTTTGAGATATTCACGGTGGCCAGGATAGTGGAAAACAGAAGGAAGACCATGTCATCACCCAGATGTCTGCCTGGGCAAATCCTGTCGAACATCCGAACTGAACATGAAGGATCAAGCAAACTAGAGTTGGCATTTACCCACCTACGTCCAAATCCAAATGCATATGAGTAGGGATCTGTTGCAGTTGCAGTTTCCTTCACTTTCTCCGCGAGGTGACGCTCGGGCACGAATTCTTCAGGAGGAAATCCACTCTTGTCGTCTTTAGACATGGCCCTATCGCCGGTTTAACTTTTCACCTCTTGAGCGAGACAGTACTTACCACACATTCGGAAGCACGATGGTACCCTTGGGAATATAGTATCCTGGCGGTCCACACTGATTAGTCCGACAATGTGGCAAAGATACGAGCACCTCACCCTTGTAAAAATCCGCTACCCTCGTGACGCGAGCGATGCTGAGGGGGAGAGCAGGTCTCCATCGCATCGCCTCTTTGATAGTTGCCCGAAGGTAGGGCAAGGAATCGCGATCTTGAAGCGTCGGGAGCCGTTCGCGTCCGATGACACGAGTGAGCTCTTCTTTGAGCTTTATTTGTACTTCAGGATACGTGGCCAAGGCAAGTATGAATGTCATGGTTGCGGAGTAGGTCTGACGCATTGAGAGTATCAAAAATAGAACGTTAGAATTAGATCGAGCTGGTTCATACGCACAGTCTCTCCTCCCGCTGTATTTCGTGTACATCAAACACGGCAACGAACCGATTGGGGGTAGCACTCACCACCATACAGGGTCCCTGCAGCCCAGAAAAGAGTATGCTCGACGCTAGCTTGCACCTCTGGGTCGTCGGATTGGTATTTATCTAGACAATCGGAGGTGAATGAAGGACCATTAGTTCCCTGCTTGCGTTCCCTTTTCACGTGTTCAAAAGGGCGGGTGATGAGATCCAAGATTTGTGCGCGTCCGTGTGCCGCAGTGGCATGAATATGATTGAATGGTACCCAGGCGGGCAAATATTTCACTTGAAAGTGCGAGGTCAGTGTCAGCTCGAGGACGCGTAAAGAATAACGTATTACAGCTTGGTATAAGATCGACAAGGAATGCACCCGGAACTGTTGCTTCCCCGATCATTTCCATGGCTCGCTCTGCACTTGTTACGTACTGAAAATGGTTACGCAAGAAGAGGAATTGCATAGTGAGAAATTTACCAGGTCATCAGGAGTATCCACCGGAATGCCATACGTGACACCCATAATTATCCGTCCGACCGTGCTGCTCAGTTACACTCAGTCAAACGTCTCTATACGCGGGCTAGATTGACCGACAGACGAAGTTGCCGTTCAAAGCCACTCGGGTTATCCAACAGAGTGGCGACGTATCTGGCCACAAAGTCGCCGACTAACTCGTACTTCCTCACAGATTCGGGGCTCAAAGCCATGTGTGCGAACCTCCTTTGTCTTTTCCATTCTTCACCGTGTTGGATCAGACCCATGCTCTATATCGTTGAGCTCCTCAAATGTCCATCAGGAAAGAGTGTTTACCTTATCCAATCCCATGAGTTCCCCAACCATGGTGAATTTAGGGCGATCAGAGTAAATTGTGTGTCGTGTCTCTAGAAGATCGAAGACGGCCTCGAGCGTGTTCAGCACGAGCATCTTGTTTCCCAATGCCTCGACATAGACGATTTCACCTGGATGCCGTCAGAGCAGTCATCAGTTAAAGTTGCAGCGCAGTAAGCTAGACAACTGGTACCATATTGTCCTTTCCATTCCAAAAATTTGTGCCAGTGCTTGGAAAGAGGTATATCAAAGAGATTTCCAACGAGAGGTTTTCTTGTTGGTCCTGGTGGAAGGGGGAAGCCTTTGGAGAGCTTAGCTCGGGTGGAGTAATACCTCCACAAGTGCGCGGATAAAAGGACAAGACAAACTGCGACGCTATACATGAGTAGCATGATGGGAGGTTGAATGTAAGAGTGGATATCAGTGTCATGTTATGTAGATATGTGTATCTCATCTCGATAATTGCACAGCGGTTGGTGAAACGTTGACACCGGAATTGATGTGACACAAAGCCGGTGGTAGTAAAGTGACGAATCAATTACATAATGACATGACAGCCCGCGGAATCTTATAAGGGCAAAAATCCTGGTTATTGAGGCATTGACCTGGGTTCACGCATCACTTAAAATCAATATTCACCCACCACGAAACTCAAGAATGTCATAAAACTGCTCATGACAAAAATCCAGTTTGCACGGATGCCCAGGCACCAGTGACGTGGCAGCGAGTCGTGGCAGTGCAGTCCACAACGTGCAGCCTCGCCTTTTTGATTGATATTATGATACTCGTTGATGAATAGTAAATCCGAGCGTCCAATCAATATATGTAGCGAACCCATGGTTCTCGTGGCGCCAAAAATGGCGGATTGGACCTCCGTCTTTCACTATGATTTCTGGCCGTCCTGTTTACCTCCTAGTTGTTTGCAGATTCTACCAGAATTCTGCACTTATCTCGATTCTCGAGGCATTCAAGTTGTGACGGCTTGCTGTTTGATTGCAGGGGTTCTCGTAAGGCGATATCTCTCGCAATGCGAAAAGCCGTTACCTCCTGGTACGTACATCATACGGGCCACTTTGGCAAGCAGACATCCATAACATTCGCCATCCTATCTCTTAGGCCCCCCTACATCCTTCTTCACTGGGAAGCCTCCAAAAGGTCATCCATGGAAGATCTACCATGAATGGTCGCAGAAGTGGGGTATGCTTGTCAGGTTTCCCATGATCCATCCCATTTTATACATATTTCGACCTTAGGAAGTGTACTCTATCTGCGTCTTTTCGGCAGAGATGTGATCGTGTTCAACGGCATCAAGGTTGCGAGGGATCTATTGGAGAAGCGCTCCAAGATATATTGCGACAGGCCAACTTGGCCAATGGTGGACCTTATAGGGCGCCAAGATAATGTTGGGTTCACATACTACGGGGAGAACCTAAAGTCTGCAAGGAAGTTACTTCATTCTGCGTTGGGACCGCATACCAGAGCTAACTGGGGTCCCATGCTGGAGGACCAAACTTTGGGTCTTCTCAAACAGCTTGCAGCTTCCGATCATGCTTGGCAGCCCATTGTAAAAAGGTGAATGGCTAGTGCCGCCTAAGTGTGCAGTTGGACTTGACACTTTACAGCCATGTAGCATCGGTCGTCGTTCGTTTCACATATGGAACAGAAGCCAATGAAGAATATGTCCAATTATCAGAAAAGATCAATCGAGACACTGGATTGGCATTACAGCCAGGTTGGACTATAGACTTATTCCCTTTTCGTGGGTGGCTCTAGTTTCGATTAGTGCTCTGCATTAAGACTCTGCAGTGAATGTCCTGCCGTCTTGGCTCCCGGGAATGGCTTTCAAACGATGGGCACGCATCGCTAGAGAAAGATTCCATCATTGCACACGGTCACCTTATCTCGCCACACGCGCTGCTGTGGTATGATCCCCGTGGAATACTCGACTCGCATAACTAATCAATGACCCATATACATATAGCTCAACCAAACAGCCCCGCCTTCCTTTGTTACCGACAACCTTCGTGCAATCCTCAAGGACGAACTCCTGATCCAGGAAAAGATTCTGATGAGTACCGCAGGAAGTATATACGGGGGTGAGAACTGTCCGCTGCCCATTTGCGGCGTACTAACCCTTGATTCAGCTGCAACTGATACAGTGGGTCTGACAACATCCGAAACACCAGGGAAATTTGACATGCTTTAACAGACCATCGCCTTGCTCATGTCCTTCTTTCTTTTGATGACGGTTCATCAAGATACCCAGAAAAGAGCACAGGCCGAGATAACGTCATTGTTGGGCTCTTCTCGACTACCAACGCTAGAAGACCAACCGAATCTTCCTTACATCGACGCACTGATTCGGGAGATTCATAGGTTCCGTCCTACCATCAATCTGGTCCCACACAGTGCATTGCACGACGATGAATACGAAGGCTATCGGATCCCAAAGAAGACATGGATCATGTGCAACGTTTGGTGCGCTCAAGCACTTCTTTTCACCCCCTTGATTATAGTTATATGATCCAACAGGTCCATGACCCATGACCCCACTATATACCCTGACCCAGATGTGTTCAGACCGGAACGACATCTGAACGCCTCGGTCACTGATCCTAGATCCTTCACCTTTGGATTCGGAAGAAGGTCGGGTCATCATTTTTTCATCCTGTAATCAATCTTCATTCAGTAGTCGTCTGATAGAACGTGTCCCGGAATACACTTTGCGAGCGCCCATAGCTTTCTCGTCTTCTCCCGGGTGTTAGCGCTTTTCGACATAAAGCCTGTGACGGGACCTGACGGGAGGGCGCAAGTCCCGGCACTAGAGTACACGGCCGCGTTTACTTCGTGAGTGTATTTTAATACCACATGCCTTTGCAATCGTGATATCAGCTTCTGATAGGCAACCGGTCCCTTTCGCTTGCAAATTGGAAGTTCGGGATTGGGAACTGAGGGAATCTCTCTAAATCATGTCGACAATGGTGATATGTGTACTTCTGCAATTGCTGGACTAATGAGTTCAGCTATCTGGAACACTAGAACGACTAGCTGTGTACAAGGCGCTATCTTTATGTAGGAATGGCAGGCGAAAAGAAAACATTTTCCCAATCCACCTATGAGAGATAATAAGCTGAGATACTCTTCAATTGCGGGCCTTCTATCCAAGTTCTTGAGAGAACCAAAAGACACGGTATGGCCGTGGTCAAATCTGCATCGTGCTGAAACACACGAGGTTTCCCCCAAATCCATTGTGGTTTGCATTCAAGTTTGACGCATTCTTTCTACAGCAGCTTACAGCGTGATATACACCTCGACAAATACAACTGGCCATGGTCACTGGTCTGCCTGGCTTTTTAGATTTCATAGGGTTTGACGTAGGTCGCAATCAAGACATACCATGCATGAACATCAGATCGTGATGTTTCCTGCGTTGGTAACACCGGACGCAGTACCACTACCCCTGCCGATGGTTCCGGTACCACTAGCACCGACATCACCGCTGACTACGTTGGCTGCGACGGATTAGTATCTGGTGACACGTCGAGTCAATAACGTAGGAACCTACAGCCTTGGACAGTACCAACGGTCCTGGAGTTGTCTGTGATATTTGTCTGATTACCAGCAACATCGTTGTAGGTGCCATGGATGTTAGCAGTGGCACCGGGGCCGGTCTGGTTGAAAGGCATGTTGGCAGTCTGGCTGAAGGCAGGCGAGCCGAATGATTATATATACAAACCCTGGAGGTTTGATGGATGGGATTGATTGCGGCGGATCGGATCAAGTTTCTATACAGCTTGGCTGCGATAGGAGTGGCTAGTCATCATCGTGAAAAAGTTGGACGGTGTCCCAGACCACGAGGCTTTCACCGAACCGCCCGTATATGAAACCTTGTTCTCAGCCGCCGAAAGTAAGACATCAGCATGGATGTAGAGAGGTGTCAACAAGACCGATTACTAGTGCCAAGTGCTCAGATTGGGTCTCGTACATGTTCTAGGAACTCAGGGAACACCAATTAGAATGGATGGTCGATCAATGGAGATCTCCCACCGGAGAGATGTGACGATTAACGAGCACCACTGGCACGGCGCTCTCCTGATGTTATCAGTGCATGTGACCGAAGCCGGTGGTTATTATGGTATCGATAAGCCTACGGCACGTCATTGAGCTGCGTTGACACATGACAGAGGGTGACGGGGCATCATAAAGGAGAGAAATAGCTATGGCACCAATGACGGACCCAGAAGGCCTCCTCAAGGGCTGATCCGGTTAGTTATCTTGCGTCGGGCAGACCAAGCTACTGAGACAGATCGGAATAGGGTTAAAGTTCACATTGACAAACTGGACTGCCGCGCTAGCAAGGTAACTTGGACACGAAATACAATGTCGTATATCGTGACTCGCTCGGTTGCTGAAGGGCATACGATTATGAATAGAACTTCCGGTTCTCGTTGGGACCGAATAAGTCCCTCCTGATCTCCGGCAACATCTAAGACAGTCCGCGTCAATATCCGGGACGTTCCGCTCGGACGAATAGGGCTCACTCTGTCTTCCAGCAAGCTCAGTCGCTCATCCAAGGAGTTGTCGATCGTTATTCGCTTGCTGCCGTTGATAAGCTTGACACCTCCTGAGCTACTCGATGGCGAGTAATTCAGCACGGAAAAGAAGGGAAACGGAGACGAAGACACACCTCTCATCACTCAGCGTCCCTTGCACATCAAACACAATAGTACACCCACTAAGCTGGGTATAGGTTTCCACAGCAGCCTCCCCGGCCTTTCGCGCTAGCTCGACGTCCTTTTCGCGCACAACCAACGTCACGGAGGGTTCCATAAGTTGAAGAAATCCTTGAACGATGACGCCTTGCAGGAATTGCGCATACCGGCCTTCATCCTCGGCGAACGTGACGATCTGGGAACGCGCGCTGGCGAAGAGGTCTTGGACTTGTTCCTCTCTGCGGTGCAGAAGTCTCAGGCGCGACTTGTTTGTAAGGTTGGACTGCGCGCTGCGTACATCGATGACATAAATCAGCGTCACCTCGTCGGGAAGATACCAGGGAAAAAAGGATACGCACATCTTTTGGGAAACCTCAACGCCTTTGCGCTTCTTTTCGTACTGTGCATCGATCGATTGTTGCTCCTGTTTAACGAGTTTGGCCTGTGCAGTAAGAGGTGTACCAGCGACAGTTAGATCAGCTATCGCCTCTTATGCAGTGCGGAGGCCGAGAGGAGATGAGCACCTTCTCGATAGCGAACTCTTCGTCTGCCTTGACCTTGATTTCACGAGCCTTCTCCAGGGCTTCTTGCTTGATGAACGCCACCTAGATGTAATACCGAAGTTGTCATCAACTTTCGTTGATGTAGCGACGAACAAACCATCTTGTTCATCTCGCTGAGCACTTCGTCATCGTTCAGAGGTCTTGCAGCCATGGCGTTGTATGTGGTTAAGAGTACTCGCGAATCTAACCAAAACGAGAAGCGACTCTTCATTGATCATGTGACTATCTACGGCTTCCTAATGTCTAGAGAAGCTAAAGTTATTGGGATACTGAATGATCTAAATAATTACGATAAAGCTTGAAGAACGAGAGGGCAATGAGACGCTCATGACCATGTAGTGGATTGACCACGTGAAAGCGGACCGGAGCCGACCCGAGGGTGATGCCAGGCTTATGTTCCTAGTCACAGGCTTTGTCTTTTATTAATTCCACAAAAGCACGCCACGACATCACTACTAACACCTTCTCTCTTGGTAGAAACCCGCTCCTCGCGGAGCATGCGTATAGCGTCAGTTTCTTGAGCTCCGGTCATCGCGTAACTTGAAGGCTTCTTCCGATAACATTTACCCGACCCTCGAGGGATATATAAGGTCCTGTCAGAAATCATGGATTCACCAATCGAACTACTAGGTGGCCGCCTCTGGGCCTGCTTTCTTTCCCTTTATCATATCTTGGACGGGCATCTGCCCTACTCCATCCAGATGCTATTCCGGCAACTCTACTGTCTTTTCTCGGTGACAACATGCGTGTCTCCCACACTTCCTGTACCTTCCGGTTTCCCGTCTTCAGGCAATGCACTCTGGTATACGACGCCGGGAGAGATATGGGGGGAAGAATGGCTGCCGGTCGGAAATGGCTATTTAGCTGGTATGTCCCAACTATTGCTACCAATTCTACCTCTGAGAATGTATGGACGTAGCAATGCTCCCGGGCGGCACTTCTCAGGAAGTAACTCAGCTCAACATTGAATCCCTCTGGTCCGGAGGACCTTTCCAAGATCCTGTATGTGGTCCAGTCAACTATGAAGCGAACTTTTCATGACCCACTTTCACTGCAGTCTTACAATGGTGGTAACAGTCTGCCCTCTCAGAAAGCACAGCTCGCACGAGACACACAGAGCATTCGTGAAACCATTTTTTCATCTGGCACAATTGATAGTACGATAAATTTGCTCGTATATGATATCACTGAAACTCACGGGGCTACGAAGGTATCGAGGAGATTATGGCAGATGGTGGCGCGTATGGTAAGGATGGGTGCCCATGTTCGGGCAGGGTGCCTAACTCCTTTAATAACCTGCTTCCTCCGCGTCGTTCACAGGTTCGTATGCCGGCGCGGGGTACTTGCTGGCTACATTGAACACTTCGGGCGCGGTGACGAATTATACAAGGTGGTTGGACCTCGATAAAGCGGTGACGCGAACAGCGTGGTCACAGGGTGATGCAAATTTCGACCGGTAGGCTGATGCCGTTTACGGCGAGGCAGCGGCTAATTTGTTGGGTGACAGAGAAACGTTCTGTTCGCATCCCACTCGAGCCTGTGTGCAATACGTGAAGTCTGACAAATCACTTCCCCCACTCACCTACGCGTTCTCAGTCGACGCCGAGATCGGTCTTCCGATTCCCAATGTTACTTGTCTCAACGACTCGACCCTTACGATCAGGGGCTATGTGTCTAATCCTGGAATGCTCTATGAGATACTTGCTCGAGTCGAGGCGCCAGGCGGCACTGTTACGTGCTCTGCAATTCATGATTCAAGTCTTCTCAATGCCACGATTAGCGTAATCGGCTCTTCTGAAGCGTGGGTTGTGTGGGTTGGCGATACTAACTACGATATGGCCGCAGGACATGCTGCTTCAAATTACTCCTTTGAAGGCCCGGATCCTCACGACAGCCTTGTCAGTCTTTTGGCTTCGGCAAATCTTCGATACGGCAGTTACAGCTCCATTCTTTCGGAACACGTTTCAGATTATCAGTCGATTATGGGACCATTTTCGCTTTCGCTTGGCCAGATACCCGATTTCAACATACCTACAGACCAAATCGTTAAATCATACCAGACAAACGTTGGAAACACGTATCTAGAATGGTTGACATTCAATTTTGGCAGGTACCTATTGGCTAGTAGTGCTAGAGGGAGTCTACCAGCAAATTTGCAAGGCAAGTGGGCTGACGGGTCAACGAACGCTTGGTCTGCGGGTGAGTGGTCTTACTCGTTCCAAAACTAAACAAGCTTTGCGATGATGTATCTGTCAACCAGACTACCGTAAGGGCGCTTTTCACGATCTCGAATCAACCAACATGTTGATCATTTCTCTTAGACGCCAACATTAATATCCAGATGAATTATTGGTTTGCTGAGATGACCAACATGGATGTTGTCGTTCCCTTATTCGATTACTTCGAGGTGTGCTCTCAATCGAGGGGAGGAATGCTGTACTTAACGGATTTAGGATACTTGGGTTCCGCGTGGCACCTATACCGCTCAAGTTATGTATAATATCAACTCTGGTTGGGTAACGCACAGCGAGGTCAGTTTTTTCATCTCCCAAAGGTGCTTTGGATGTATTAATAACGCACACGTAGATGAATGTACGTCGGTCACATTGTTTAGGTTTTTGGCATGCTCAAGCTCGTGCAGATTTTTGGGCACACTGGTATGAAGCTAAGTGGCAACTCAGCGCTATGGGCCGATTATCCTGGTATGTTTTTTTGTTGGGTTTGATATATCTAGTTAATATCGTCACTGTAGAATCGAATGCCTGGATGGTGCGTCCTGAGGCACCCGTAGATCGTTCAAGTACGCTCACGCATGCCAGATGATCCATGCTTGGGACCACTTTGACTATACTAACGACGTCCAATGGTGGAGATCCCAAGGCTACCCGCTCGTGAAGGTAACTGTGGTTGCTGTATTTGAGATCAAGTCTCGATGAATCACACACAGGGCGTTGCAAGTTTCCACCTTGAAAAGCTTATCGAAGACTTATATTTCAATGATTCTACTCTCGTCACAGCACCTTGCAACTCACCTGAACAGTTTCCAATTACATTCGGTATGCTTAGTATCGAGTTGCAATACGCAGTGCAATCAATGATATGGTTCCAGGATGTGCCCATGCTCAGCAAGTGATTTGGCAGCTTCTCAACGCTGTTGAGAAAGGATACACCGCCGCTGGTGACACAGATATTGCATTTTTGAATGGTATGGCTTCAAACTGATGGACATTCCTCCGCTGATCCGTGTCTTAAGCTGTACGATCCAAGCGGTCTCAAATGGATAAAGGTCTCCGGGTCGGATCGTGGGGTCAATTACAAGGTCAATCGGACGATCCCCTGACTATACTTTGCTCACCACCAGACTGTTCTCAGAGTGGAAGCTCGACTTGGATTCCCCAACGGATACCCATCGCCACTTGAGTCATTTGATAGGTGTGAGTAATATGAGTTCGCTCTGACAGCTCCGACTTAAAGGTTCCTAGTTATACCCAGGCTATGCTGTCGCATCCTATGATCCCGCTCTGCAGGGCGGTCTGATTGACAACGGAACATTCCGGAATTATACCAAGGAGCAAGTCTTAGCTGCCGCTGAAATAAGTCTGCTTCACAGAGGCAACGGCACTGGCCCAGATGCTGATTCAGGTTGGGAAAAGGTCTGGAGAGCTGCCAGTTGGGCTCAGCTTGGAAAAGCAGACGAGTTCTACGAAGAGCTCACTGTACGTGTCCCGTTTATCTTCACACTGGCTCCCTGACGACTGTCGGTTTAGTACTCGATCGAAAGGAACTTTGCGGCGAATCTGTTCGATGTTTATACCCCGGGAGCTACCATATTCCAAATTGACGCCAACTTTGGATACCCAGCTGCAGTATTGGTTTGTCCTTGGTTGCACGCGGAAAATTTTGACATGTCACTAACGGATTCTACACCAGAACGCTCTGCTGCAAGCCCCGGACGTGGCTAGCATGGACATTCCACTCCAAGTGACGCTTCTGCCAGCGCTTCCCGTTAACTGGAACACAGGCTCGATCAAAGGTCTGCGCATCCGTGGTGGGATTACGCTTGACTTTACTTGGGCCGGTGGGAAACTTGTGTCCGCGTCCTTCACCGTCGATCACGATGTCGCTGGACGGGAAAGAGACGTAGTTGTTAACTATGATGGTCGGGTCCTAGGGCAGTTCAGCAGCAAAGGGGGCTTGGTAGTGAATCTGCCGTGAGCCAATCTCGACCTATTTATCTAGCTGTAATATACATATACCATGTTGCTGAAGTCTGCTTGCGGTTTTTGAAATCTAGTAAACTAGTCCTCTCGTGACCCACTATTATCTCGCATTAATGGGGTAGTGGTAACCTGGGTCGTTGCCATCGACCCGCCGGGGGTTCGATTCCCTCTTAATGCATTAGTCTCAAAGCAAGATGTTTTGGCTGACAGAGGCCCGGGACTCGTCGAAAACGTCTTGCTGCGAGACTAAGTGTTCATTATTCTTCCAGACCTGCTCTTTTTTTTGAGATTGTCAACCCTGCCAGCCTGATCCACGACATGAGCACCATTCTACCTCCTGGGATCTTCGGTGCATTGCAGGTCGGCCAGCCCGCTCCAGACGCCAGATCATTCCAAGAACTCTCGCTCGATGACCTCACCCTTCAAGTTCCCGAGGACAGCATCCTCACGAACAAATACAATCTCCTCTGCCCACGAGGGTGTCGGAGCGTCATCTTGAAACGTGGCGTTGGCCAACTAGTCGAGCGATCTGGGATCCAGGTGAAATCAACATCAATCTACATGTCCTAATCCACTCATGTTCGAACGCGACCTTTGTATGTTGTATCATTGACAGATGGACTCCCCCGATCATGCCGTCGATCCCGTGTTGGCACCCCTCCCAGCCTCGCCTGCGACGGTCTCGTGGTGGCTCGTCGCGCCATCCCCGATGGCGTTTGAGAACGTGGGGTTCTCGCGACCGGTGGTACGGACTATGGACACGGTAGACGCGGACACGACAGGTATGTTCATCAATGTCCCCCCTCCATTCTCCACTCTCTGTCAGGACATATGCGAGCTCACTCTTAGAAGCTCCCTCAAAGTCAATCAAGTTCCTCATTTGTGCGGATTGCGACGTCGGGCCACTGGGGTGGTGTGAAGAGGGCGGCAAGGAGTTTTGGCTCGCATGCGCCCGAGTCAAGTATGCGGTTCAGAGCTGAGATCGAGAGGTGAACGGTTGGATGATCATCCTATGATACTCGGGCCATACAGTGTGTGATCGTAATGCTGCATTCAGGGACACAATCACAGCAGGTTGTCTCATACTATTGAAATTAATTCACGGTAACCTCGGGCTCGCCATATTTTCCCTTTTGAAATTCGCGGAAGACACACCAGGCATCCCCAAGGAGTTCTGTTGGGAGATCCATATCTTTTTTCGAGAAGGGCTCATTGATGTCCTGTCAGGGTCACCTCACTCGGGTCGTAGGGAGACTTGTCTGACTTCCAGAAAAGCTGCAGTTCCTCTTCCTCTTCCAAACTGTCCAGGCGGCGACAATTTGGATGGAGACGGGGAACAGACACTTTCGCTGCTCACGATCCCGAGAAGAAAAAGACACAGATCCCTACGCTGACCAGCCATGGTACGATAATGGCTGTCAGTGGTCACCGTTGTGCGGCGCGACTAGTGTAGCGGCCCGGGAAGCCAAACTACCGCGACTGGAAGTCGAGTGATGTGGAGGGAAACGCGGCGCAGTCCTCTGCGATCAGAAAGCGAGCCGTTGTATTCAGGGCCAAGCTGGCCGGCGGGCCCGAGAAGGTGGGGGCTCTGTGAGGTCCAAGGAAGGTGCTGTCCCATGGATGGTTATACCATCCTACAAAATACAGGCCGGGGAACAGTTGGATTGTCTTCATAGCGTCAACAGCACTGTCACCTCCGAAGAGCCCCACCATAAGACATGACCAGCCTGTAAGTGGAACCGTCGATTCTTTAGATGATCTCGCTGAGAGAACATTTGGTTATGGAAGAGTGATCAGAGTGTGTGGGTTGAGACATGGTGTAGAGTATATTTAGCAATCGATGCTTTTGCGAAATGAGGTTGAGCCGTGTTGTGAGGTGGACGGTGAGGCATGTGTGGCCCGTTCAGCTGCGCTGGGCACCTGGATCGGGGAATTATGGGAACATCGATGGAGTCTAGTCTGTCTGTCACCAGTGAAATGCAGGTCGCAGTGAGAAGGAACATACGAAGCTGCGTGGAGCCGATTAGTAGCCATTCAGTAGCATGTCTTGTGTGCGACTGGCTCATGTTTACAGCCCGCGCAAGAGCCATATTATAGAAGTCCGGAGTTGTATCTCAGGAGGTGTAGAGCGTTGAGAGAGCCAGACATAAGCCAAATAAGGTGCATACTCTGGGAGATGTGCAAATGCATGCGCGCGTTGACACGTTCAGTGCATGAGTCAGGCACGTATATATGCAATTCAGAGCTGAGAAGGGGAAAGGTTGTATGACCACTCTGTTGCATTGGTCAGAAAAAAAGTCCAGGAATGCAGTAATAATGAAATTGTTCATGTCACCGAGTACTAATGTGAGATGCAGGATACTGGAAGCTGGCTCTGATCGAAACTATGCAATGTGTTGGGTTCACAGAGACCGTTTAAGCAGCACTCCCTCCGGAAAACGAGAGCAAGTGAGATCTGGTTTTCTCATGGGGTTCGGTTCCTCCATATTGCCCCTTTTGAAACTTACGGAAGACGCACCAGGCGTCCCCAATGAGGTCATTTAAAAGCTTCATATCCTGTGACGAGAAGGCCTCGTGTTCTTTGATGTCCGTCTTGTCCTCAGAGTCAGGCTCAGTTTGAATGTTCGGCACGTAAGAACGCAACCGCTCCGGGGTCAAGTTCCAAAAATGCTCCAGCTCTTTGACCACCTTCTTCCTCCAGTATCTCCAGACCGTCGTGTCGTTTGGTATGATACGACTCAGGACGGCATCCGGGTTTGACTTGAGCGGTTCCTCGAGACCATCTCCGAGGGCTAGACAGACAAAGACGGCCATTTGCGTCCGCGTTCCCAAGGTGTGTTTGTCCATCTGCGGGAAAAGCGTCCGAGATAGGAGCTCCCGTTGGATCGGTTCTCCCTGGCGCGATACCATAGAGAGGTGGTACATTCCGGACACAAGGAATGTGAAGAGGAACAAAATTTGGCCGAAAAGAGAGCAGTATGGGATGAGGAGGAGTTGGACGAGAAATTGCAGCAGTAACAAGAGCGAGCTGATGCCGATCGCATGGTACCCGTCACCTAACCGTATCCACCTGGGATAAGCAAGCTCGAACTGCCCCTTGGTGACGACGTTTACATCCGCTTCCTTTCCTTTCAAGACGATGATACTGCCGCCTGCAGGGAACATCAGCCCTTCTCCAGGCGGCGAGCCCAGGGACGGGACTGGGACACGGATCCTGAGCTTCGCGGCTCCAAGGACCCAGGATGAGAAACCACTGCTAAAGATTCCGAAGAAAATGAGGGATGCACAGAGGACATCTCTGCCGAGGACGGAGAGAACGCAAGCCCCTGCGCTGACCAGAGATGGCACGATCGCCAACCACACGATAATGTCGTTTTTAGGACATACTGGGATGGACTGGTGCTTCTGCCCGGGGTCGAGGATGCCGTCACTAGTCGTCATGATACGATCGTACTGGTGTGGCGGAAGGCGAACTACCGTGACTTCGGCAATACTTCCTGTTACCCTCCCCTTCGTATTGTCCTGTTTCACGAGCTCCAGTGGCGTGGAGGGAAACTCGGCACACTCCTGTGCAACTAAATACCCTAAATAACCGGTTTGCAACTTGGTAGCGGAAAGCGAGCCGCTGTAATCAGGGCCAGGCTTGCCAGCGAGCCCGAACGTGAGGGCGGGGGGTCTATTGGGTCCGGGGAAGAGGCTGTCCCACAGAAAGTGGTTGGCGATCTGACCAAACCTCTTGGCGACGGTCGCAGACCCTGGGTAGTTATACCATCCCGCCCAACGCCGGCCAGCGTACAGGTGGATTGTCTCTAGAGCGTCGACAGCCCTATCACCTCCAAGGAGTCCCACGACGCCGGACATGTCCAGCTTGTAGGTGGATCTGTTTATTTTTCGAACAATCTGGTCGAAAGAGGGCATTTGGTTGTAGGGGGGTCTGGGTCGTCCTCCATGGGCCGTGGTGGGGACTATATCTAAAAATCGTTCCGTTTCCTCCGCAGGCGGACGTTCTCAGCTGTGTTAGGAGGCGAATGTGGGACATGCATCCTTCAGCCCCATGGATTAAACAGGTCCTTGGAGTTAGGATCATTAATCGATTATGACATGTCTATAATTGGCGAGTTGCAGGTGAAAAAGGAGCTGGGTGCAACCGACCAATCACTTAGCATATCAGGAGCGCGACTAACTCATGTTCATAAAATTCCGTGGAGCACTCGAGGGTCACTGAATCCATCTTGGGTTAACTCCATGAGTTAATATTCTCTGTTGGGAAAGCAGACATGGTCGATCCGTCTACTCGACAGGAATTCACTTCCCCAACTAGTACTTTGTTGAGTTCCGAAAGCAATGATCAAAAGAAAACGGCATGCCTACATTGTCCGGGTCCACGACCATCAGTTCGGTAGCGTCGGTGGGAAGGCTGATGGAGATGGACGTAAAGTCGACTTCAGCATGTATTTCTCGAGCGCAAGATCCAAATAATGATCGATCGTAGGGTGTGTATAAAGTGTTGATCACCGAATTTGAATGTTTAGCGTGGTTGTGAGCCTGTGAACTTGCAAGGCACGTTGTTTCGGCCATCACATTCTTGACTGTTTCTGCGTTGGTTGTTGACGGACGAGAAAGCAACAATCCAAGCTGTTTACGCCTCGGTACTGTTCTTTATTGGACAATTACTGGACGTAGGCTGGTGGTTGTGAATTGGAGCGCTTATCGAACCTCTCGCCAACGCACGCGTCCTTGTTTTTTTTTTTCTCCTAATTGATACTACTACCACTTTATACCCCACTCTCCAAAAGTCCCCCTTTCCAGCAGATCTTTCATTCGCTTCCGTTCCTCTTCCGTCCTCTTATGTCCGCCCCGACAACTTCAACTTCCTCAATGGCCGGCCCAAGTGGCCCAAGTCCACATCCAATGCTCGAAAACAACGAGGAGAAGAACAGCGTGGTCATCAAGGTCGGAATGGTCGGGGATTCGCAGATAGGCAAGACGAGTCTCATGGTCAAATATGTCGAGGGCAGTTTCGATGAAGATTATATCCAGACGCTGGGTGTGTACTCCACTTCAACCCACCCGCTCATCTCTGAACCACTTCTTTCCAGGCGTTAATTTCATGGAGAAGACGATAAGCGTGCGGCGGACCACCATCACCTTCTCCATCTGGGACCTCGGAGGCCAACGAGAATTTGTGAACATGCTCCCTCTCGTTTGCAACGATGCCGTCGCCATCCTCTTCATGTTCGACCTTTCGCGAAAATCAACGTTGAATTCAGTGAAAGAGTGGTATCGACAAGCAAGGGGGTTCAACAAGGTGAGTTTGTCGTGTCTTGCTGCTTTCGGCTACGCGATGGTCGCGTGCGATTGGGATATGGGCGTGTAGCGCGAGTGCAGCAGTCGTCTTGGACCTTATGACCCTCCGAAACCGTCCGTAGGTATTCATCAAATTCACACCACTTCTTCGCAGACTGCAATTCCATTTTTGATTGGGACGAAATTTGACACGTTTGCAACCTTCCCGCGGGATGAGCAGGAGGAGATTACCAAACAGGTCCGTCCATTTGTCGATTCGTCCGGATGTACACACCGACGAGTTCGCAGGCGAAGCGATTTGCGCGAGCTATGCATGCGTCGTTAATCTTCTGCTCAACATCCGCATCGATCAATGTTCAGAAGATTTTCAAGATAGTGCTAGCAAAGGCATTTGACTTGAAATGCGTGATCCCAGAGATCGAAGGTGTCGGAGAACCGGTCCTTATTTATGTGGACGTGTAACATTGTGGATAAAATGTTCGTTTAGAGGATGGGACAGAAGTGTGCTACTTGAACGAATTACTGGGACGTTTGTGTCAAGGTGATGTTGTACCGAGTTTGAGAATGACTTTTAACTGAACACGTTCCGTGGTGGTGGCTTTAGGAAGCAACCACCCAGGGTTGGCATTCCTGGGATTCATTATACCACTACCCCCACCTTCTGATGCTACGTTCTTGCCGTCCCTCTTATCGTTTCTTCTCGACCATGGACCGTTCAGCTACTTGACCGAGGACGTTCAGATCGGGACTCACCGTCCTGGGTCATTACTCACTTATCCATCACTGTCGCTATCTATTTCACATTTCAGTTTGCAGTTTCCGCATTGCTCAATCAGCATTGTTTTCCCTGGATCCTTTTTGTCACGTTTTCCTTGCTCATCCCCCCCGCAAACCCACTGTCTTTTCCCTCAGTCTCGCTTTCCTACAAATCAACGCAGCATATTGACACCCTCCCTTGTTCACATTCCTTTCAAGTACCTTTCTTGGTGGGGTGTCATGTACTGTCACTATGCTCGATACATTCCCAACAATGTCCTAATGCTTTCGTATGGTAATCCTGTTCTTTAAAGTGTCGAGAGGTGCGAGTTATTGGCGCATCGGGACCCGAGCTTCGCAGTTACAGAGTTTCCTTCCGAAAGGAGGTCGGCCCTTGTTGCCAGTAAGTTAACTATCCTGCCCTGCAAGCCCGGCTTCGTCTGATCCCAGTGGCCATGAGTCACTCGCTTGACTCATGTCCGAGTCCCCTTCGGGTTTATCTCATGCCACCAGGCCTGGCTGGTGGCATATCCCTCCTGGGCCCCTGATCTTTGCTTTTTAGGAGACACTGAAAGGCAACCGCTAACCTTCCAATCTGACCCGTGTGCCACCTTATCGGGAGGTAGACGTCAGGAGCCGAGGACTACGTTTACAGTCCTCGGTGATTCTTGCGCCCGGATTGTCTTTAAAAAGGTCAGCTGCGTCTGAGCTCTTGCGACTCGGTCGCCCAGGCTCCCCGTTTGCTCGTTGACCCTACTTGCCATGGTCGTATCTAAGTTGCTCCCAATTCTGACGCTGATATCTACCCTGGGGACATCCTATGCGGCGTCCATACTGACTGCGACAAACAGCTCATTCAGCAGTACACGGCGCTGGGATCCAATCTCATACGTCCAAGTTGCATACTTTGCCAACTGGTATTGTCTTTCGATTGTTTCTAATGACCATCTTACATTCTCATTTCAAGGGGCATATATGGTGCTAACTTTCGTGCGTGTCAGACAGTGTTCGCTCCTGTCGTGGCTAATCTGTCACAGAGCCAACGGACATTGACCCAAGTCAACTGACGCATATTCTATATGCGTTTGCGGACGTGTCAGCTGAGACTGGCGAGGTCCTTTTGACGGATATCTGGGCTGATGAGGAGGTACGCTTATTGCCCTATCGTTCAGAGCGGCAACTCTGCTAACTTTGCACCGAAGAAACACTTCCCGGGTGATTCTTGGAACGATCAGGGAAACAATTTGTATGGTTGTCTGAAACAGGTATCGTTAGCTATCCCGAAAGTCATGCAGGTATTACTGACACGGTGTCTAGCTGTACCTGCTGAAGCTGGCACATCGGTAAGCTTATTCGGTGATCGTTGCACCTATGTCAGAGCTGAGTCTTAATTCCAAAGACACCTCAAAGTCCTGTTGTCTGTTGGCGGTTGGACGTACTCTCAGGACGGCCACTTCTCGTTCCTTGTCGATGAAGGCCTTCAGGCCAATTTTGTTTCGAGTGCCGTCCAGTTGGTCAAAGATTACGGATTTGATGGAATGTGGGTGCCCTTTTTCTCGTCCTTGTTGATTCCACACGTCAATTCGTCCAGTGACATAGACTTTGAATATCCTGCAAACGAGGGCGAGGGTTACAACTTTCTACGTCTCGTGACCTCCTTGCGGGAGGCTTTTGATGACCTTGCGATTGCAAACGGAGATACCACCCCTTATGAATTGACGGTGAGTTCCGAATTCGCCTAATGTTACTCGGATCACGACGGGTTTTCTAGGCCGCTGTATCGGCGGGATCAGAGACTAACGCATATTATCCGGTCTGGGAACTGGATCGCGTGCTCACGTATTGGAATTTGATGGTGTGGTGGATCGTTGTTGTCTCTGTATGCATGCTTACTTGGTTTTCAAGGCGTATGACTATGCTGGATCATGGTTAGATTGGGTACCCGTTTCCCTTGACGGATGCCCCTCATTCTGTTCTTGACGACATCTCTCGCAGGTGGACAACCAAGCGAATCTCTACGGTGGCTCGAGAACAGGCGTGAGCACGGATACCGCTATCAACTACTACATCTCTTCTGGCGCCACCTCCAGAAAAATTACAATGGGTAAAAGCCTCTTTTTGTAGATGCAGCCATGTACGCAAACAAGATTTACAGGGATACCGCTCTATGGACGCGCGTTTGAGAACACGGATGGAATAGGAGAACCATTCAGTGGGGTGAATCCGTCCCACAGTCATGGTTCACTCGGAGTCACTGATCTGCTGTCCAGGTTGGGCCCGGCACGTACGCTTACAAAGACCTGCCATTACCAGACGCGCTCGTCATGGAAGATCTCACAGACGTCGCGAGCTACTCTTACGATCCAGTCAAACGAGAGCTGGTTTCGTATGACATTCCGGACATTGTGAGGATCAAAGCCAACTATGTTGCCTCTCAATCGTTGGCGGGGTGCATGTTCTGGGAGGTGTGTACAAACGTATGCGACGGCAGCACATTTTCATTTGAATCAATCTTCTCTAGCTTTCGAGTGACAGTGCGGGTTCTGACTCGCTCGTGAACACTGCTGGGGTGACGCTTGGTCAACTTGACCGGACACCGGTGAGTTGATTCAAGAGAATGAATAAAAGCTACATTCTATTCACATCGCGCCACCTCGCCATTTTTCCATCTCTCCGCAGAATCATATACAGTGAGTTTCTATAACATCACAACTGCCAGAACACGTTGCTAAACATATGCGTAATTCGATTCCCAGCTACCCGCATAGTAAATGGGACAATATCCGGAACAACATGGGAACGGGATTAGAGACCGCGCCAAGTCCGAGTCTGACCAGCACATCTAGCTCTACCTTGCCTACAACCGCGACAACATCGACATCGTCGACCCACGCACCGACGGCCACCGTCACCACGCTCCCCAATTCCTGCCTCTGTGATGGTGTGGCGGCGTGGAACACTGCAGTATGTAATGTGCTTTTCCTTTTCTCGACATGCTGGCCTCATTCTGCCCGAATTTCGACTAGGCTATTTACTGGGGCGGCGACGAGGCGGTATACAGTAAGGATGTCTCCCACCGAAATTGACGGTTGATCGTCGCAACGCTCACCTTGGTGCTTTCAGACGGTCATTTCTGGACGTCGAAATGGTGGACAGAGAACGATGTTCCTGGAGGTCCAGGTAGGCTCGAGGTTTTCTCCGCCCTTGCATTGGGATTGACACGCCTCTTTCTTTACGTGTTAGGGGGTGTGTGGGATGACGAGGGCGCCTGTTACTGATCACGATTCGGGGTGGACGAAGAGATGATTGGTAATATGGTCAATACGTTCTAGATGAACGACTGTGGATGGCGCAGAGAAAGCTAGGAGAATGTGAATGTTTGCTTATTCACGGCCGAATTTCATAGGTTTGCCGCACGGTGGTCCGTTCTGAGGACTATTTGGAATGTCGGTGAGACTCGAACATGCATATAAATTTATCGAAATAGGTTGTCCGGGCTTGTCGTGGTGACTTTGGCAGCGGGCGCTAGACCGGAAAAGTCATTGGGCGATATGGGACTCCGCGGACGTAAGTTGTCATCGCGAGGATATGTTGGATATCGCCGGATCCTGTCTCCAACATGGTGGCACCAGTGGTTCGTTTGAGGCAATCTCGTCTCCCACCGAGTCACCCATAATAAAATGAGATGAATTGCGATAAGCCTGAAGGTGCCATATCAGTGTTCCAGCGTTCAACGACAATGCCTGAAATTGGGTAGACGCCCAACGGAATCGTAGGAGGGCCGCAGGAACCCACTTCTCATGAGAAGCTGGTTTTTTAGGGTTCTCCCTGAAAACGATTGGTAAATAGCGGAACGAGGGCAAAATGCGCATGCAGATGCCCAGATGAGAAGACACCACTAGTACCCAATCCTACCCAATCGCATCTGAATCTAAACGCTGAGCACTACGGAAACCCGCGAAATGCGGTTCCAAGTCGTGATGGCGGTTTATCCTAGTCAATTTCAAACTGAATTAGAACATCACCGGACAATCTGGCTCTCTCATTGGTAATCGAAGCAAAGATTTGTGGGGCGCTTTGAGCAACACTGAATCAAAATCTGATCGATTGTGAGATCGCGGCCACATGCTATGGACTAGTAAGCACAGGCGGAAATGTGAAAGATGAAATTCCTACCCGGACCAAGTGCACCAATGTGAAGGGGTGATGGACCTCCAGGGTGCAATCAGCTGCGCTCTTCCTGTACCTAGGGCGATATGCAATAATAGTGCTTACCACTACATTCCGTCACAAGCCAATAAAGTATCCGACCGCTCCAGCGGAGTCCAGCCTCAGGCTCCTGGACAGGTATATATGTCAAGGTCGACACTCTGAGCTTTCAGTCCCCTCGCTTCGTTCTAGCTCAATCACACAGCACCACAATGCCTTTCCATCAGAATGGAACCCATGCCACCACCAAAATCGGTCAGTACAACGATGTTGCTGGCAATCAGACCAACACTACCGACAATTCCAAGACCGTCGGTAATGTCAAAGGCTGTCAGTGTCAGTTCTTTTGCATTGTTCGTAGGACACTAACCGGTCCGTTTCAGCCACCATTCGCACTGGCAATGCTGCTGGTGGTGGTCGCGGAGCCGTTGGCAGCAGAGGCAGCGCTTCTTCCGGAGTTTCCAACTCGGGAAACATCAGAATCTAATTTCACGCATACGTGGTGCGCCTCACTTGCGAATCTGCCGCTTTGCAAGGGTTGAAAGATACGTAGTAGTCTAACCCATAACCATCGTGTGTGGAGGTTGCCGTAGAGAGATATGTCGAGTATAACTGCTTGAAAGTACTGAACGAGAGTGTTTTGTTGACAAAATTGCGCATGAGCCTGAGGTAGCTGAGCATTGCGTGGTGGGATGAAGCATTTGAGAGATGCTCATAATAAACGGTCCAGTCACCAGACCGTGTCCCTGGGTGGCTGAGCAGATGGTTTGTCTCGGTAGGGTAGCGGCGAAGCGAAGTTCACCCAGGAAATGTGTTCCCTTTCCCAAAACGTATCAGTAAAAATTCATCAAGCCCCGAACAGACAAAAATACATCTTACGTACTACCGAAGCGGAAGGAGTATCGTACAAATAAACATCACCACCACCGAGGCTTGTTTCCCGTCGGCGCGTTGGACGTCAGAACACTAGGAGGGATCATCGCAAAGCCAGCCAGGCTTGCGGCGAGGTCCACAACGGCACCCGGGCCGACGCAATGAGACGCCGTATCTACAGCAATCACACCCGCATTCCTGAAGACCTGGCCTAGGCAGGACCCTCCGTAGTTTGGGGGCCCAAGCCCACCACCTCTCTGTCCGGAAAACCCGTTGCTAAGCAGTTTCACGCTGGCTGGAACGGAAAGTCAAGGGTATCAAGATCAGGTAAAACCTGTGGGAGTTGTCTCCAATGTTCGTATGGTTGCCAGCGACCTCATTGTACCGGTCGAAATTGGTGTGGGATGAGAGCCATGTTGGTTGTAAGACATGCTGGGATTGGATTTTGCTTGGCTGAGCTGGAGGAAATCGGGGAGACTGGAGCTCCAGACAGGCAAGGCGAGTCGTACCACGTTTTTGCCCCCTTGCACGTTGCACGTTAGGACGGGAACTTGCGAGATGCTTACACCAACCACAGCAATCCCTCCACATCGTGGCGGTTGTTGATCCGAGTTATCTGTCGAATCCCAATTCAAGTTCCAATCGCGGGATGGAAGTTGCGACACTAGGAAGTTCCCTAACCAGTGCGGAAGCTACTAACAGACGCGCGTCAAATTGCACGAAATTTCAGACCTGATCGGAGGTTTTGGAGAAGCGCGCACCAGGCTAGGCACCAATTTCCTCGCCAGAAATAGTCTCCGAGATGATCCCCCTCCTTTAAGACCATTGGAAGGTGGGCGGAGGAGTTGGAATCGCTTCTGCGGACACTTGGATCTATTCAAATTGCGGCCTGGGCGAATCAGCTTATGTATTAGTCTGGGAGATTATAATACGAAATTTCACTTCTCAATTGTAACAGGCCAGCGGAAAGGGGTACCTGCGAGCAGCTTAGGCCCTTCTGTATTGGGTGGGACATTGGAAATGATGACTCAAACTAGTTACCTCGCGTCGTTGTCATCTTGAAGAACCTAGACGAAAACATCTAATCAGCATTTTTATAGTATCCTGAACAGATATATATGTGGGATCACTCGTGAGGGTGGAACTCACCGCCCCAATTACCTCCAGCTCAATCGTACCACCCACGACATGCCTTTCCACCAGAATGGTTCCAATGCCACCACCAACATCGAAAAGTACAACGATGTTGCTGGTAACCAGACGAACACCACCAACAATTCCAAGAAAGTTGGTGATGTCAAAGGCTGTCAGTTTCAGTTTCCTCGCACTGTGCACTGTACGCTAATCGGTACCCTCGTTGCAGCCACCATACGCACCGGTAATGCTTCGGCTGGTGGTCGTGGAGCCGTTGGCAGCGGCAGCAGCGCTTCTTCCAGAGTCTCAAACTCGGGAAACATCAGAATCTAATTTCTCCGTATGTGGTGAGCCACTTACAATCTATGTTGCGTTGACCTGAACAAAAGCTTCGCAGAGTTGCGGACCATCAACGATAGTAAGAGCAGACGTGTTGAGGCGTAGATATGATGACGCCATAGTAGGAAGACATACTAAATACGGATGCGTGAATTTTCGTGAATGATAACGACCTTTGTTCTGCGACCTATCTTCGGTGAATATTCTGTGTCGGTGTTCGAGTTTAACGGGACGCACTCATGTATGCGGCTGAAAGGACGAGTTTGAGAATTCCGCGTCTAAGACAGGTCTGTTTGTTAGTCATTCTGACTGTCGTTCAGTGCTCCACTGGCATCGAGTCGCCGGAAACCTTCAGATGAGTTCCTGGGAAGGGGTCAGATTCCGGCGACTTCGAGTCCTCGACTATAGTCTGTAAGTAAGCATGGGATCAATGATTTTTGCTACGACCATGTAAGATAAAGGAAGATCCACCCGTTACCCGTAGGTCAAACGTTGACCAGGACAATCCAGCATTCCCAAAGGGTGATCATCCTCAGGCCGGCAGGTATCCAGATACGAAGTGCCACAGCATGTGAGGGCGGTGCGTGAGCTAGCCGACTTGGCTAGCTGGACCAAGTTCCAACCGAGAAATCAATAATTACAAAACGCCAACTTCGCTTCCAGACAAGCGCGCATTACACTCTCCCCCAACTTAGCGTCCATCAAGCACGAGTACAAAACTAGGCCGCTCTGTGGTGGCGTACGGATCTCGACGATGGCTGGACTCAAGTGTAACTGGAACAGGTACGTTGGTAACGTCTTAAGCTTTGCTAGGAAAGTCGACAGTGAGTGTCCGCGACAGCATCTACAAACTACACCCTTACCTGACCTGAGGGCTGGTCTGATCGTGATGCTCGTTGATACGCCGGTTTTCGACGACTCCCGAGAAGGGATAACTGGCGCGGATATTTTGGAGAAGATTGCACGCTTTCTAGAACCTGAGCATGGGTAAGTCCGCTTGACCTAGCATACATCCCGACTTTCTGACCATGAGAGTTGTCTCCAGCAAGGCCTGTAGTCTCAACGGGATCATTTACATGCACCGTATCTCGGATCCCCGCGTCGGCGGCCTCGCACGAAAGAGTCTCAAAATGTTGCAAGCGCTCTGTGGAGACAATAGCATCGATCACATCCGTATCATTACTACGAACTGGAGCCGTGTCAGTGACGAGGATGACCAGAGACATCAAGATGTCCTAGCGCATGGGCCGTACAAAGACCTCATCGACTACAAGGCCAAGATACTCCAGCATAAAGACACTGTCGAGTCTGCACAACAAATCGTGTCCGAGCTCATCTTCCTCTCGCCGGTGACGATGCAAATCCAAGAAGAACTGCGACGGGGGACGAAGCTAGGAGACACGTCGGCTGGGGCTATTCCTACCGCCAAGTTGCGGGAATCAAGGAAGAAACATGGCTAGGACTTAGCAGCTTTGAGGAGGGAGATGGATGATGCTGCAGCTGCTAACGATTTCGCTCTAAGGGCTGAGTTGGAACAAGACCCCGATGAACTTGAGCCAAGGTTAGAGCGTGCAGAGGACGATTTGAACAGCCTGGATGGAGAGCTCGAGATTGGTTGTACCCAGCCTACCATCGAGCAACGCAACACGTTCCGACCACCCGTTCGCGGGACCACTGGATGGTCTGGGATAGCCATGTGGCTATGGGTACTGCTCCCCGAGTTCCTCCGCGCTCTACTCCGGCCCGTTTTAGCGTTTCTTGGGCTTCGATAAATGGCAAAGATGTGAGAGGGTCGTGCTATGCGTCAGAACTTCATGAGAAGTGCAATCATGCTCGTTATTTATCGAACAGGAGCCAGAGATTGGAGATGCTGACCTACTATAGGCTGTTGAACTTGTTCGTAGTATTTATGGAATATTGACGTGTAACCCAGAGTCGAGTTTGCCATCCTTGACTGTGGCGGAGTTTCCCCTAGACTGGATGCTCCTCGACGTCATCGTCGTTCAAGTTATCCATCTTTGGCTGTCGTTCGGAGATGGGCGATTGTGTTGACAAGAGTGTATGTAGATACATGTACGGCGTGAAGTATGACCAATGAAGGGTGCGGGTGGCAGCGCGTAGCGCTGTCCGGCTCCAGGGACTGTCTGGGCTGCTTGCGAGCTGCGTGGGCGGGTGGGATCCGACCCGTGCGAAGCAAGTGCCGGCTGCGTAGCCTCCTGGAACCCAGAGACGAAGAGGCTGGTAGCTGTTCGGATGGGGTTCGGTCGCCAAGGGAGTGGAGGGTGGGCGAAAAAAGCTGCGCGAACTACGAGTGAACGAGCTAGTGAGCGCGGATGGAAGTGGCGAGAGGAAGGAAAGTTGCACCGCCACTTCCACCACTCAGCCAAAGACCGTGCTCTGCCGCTTCGTACGTGCCTTTCTGCGAGTCAGAGCCGATATCTAACCCGACTACCTCCTGCAACCCAGCCATTTTCTTCTCTTCGACTTCGCCTAATTACCTGCGATTGATTTCGGCATCTCCCGCCTTCTTTTGCCAACAATTCGGATATAGGCCGGGCAGCGTCCAGACTCCAACTTGAACGTATGAACCTCCATCCTGCAGCTCAGTTTTCAATTCAAATAGTGCTGTTGCTGGAAGGCTTGTATCTCCTGTATCTCTGTAATGAAGATTTTAATGCCGCGCCTGGACATCTTGCCAGTAGCTTGCCCTTCCGCACTGCGCAGCCCTTCTCAACCCGTAGTCTCACTGAAGGAAAACTGCCGAGATCGGACTACTAGACATGTCATGCCGGTGTTTGCCAGTGACACGTTTTGGCTTCCTCTTCCAGGCGGTTACCTCTGCGAGATGTAAGCATGGTTTCAGAACATCCTTGCTTGGTCGGTTGATTCGCGGCCAAAAAGGGACATCGATTAAAGCCCACGGAAAGGTGCGAGACTCGGAATCATGAATTGAATGGCGATGAAAGTACGTCACCAATACCCTAGTCCACGGCTATTAATGAGTCTGGCAAGGTCTGACCAGGTATCGAAACTGGGTTGCCAAACCCGCACTTATATCAAGAGTAAAAACATGTTTGTGGATACGTATCGTCCAATGAATCGTCACAGTGAGGATTGAATCTATGATCTAGGGGGATGACGTATTCAATAGAAGGTCATCGAAAAATCCAGAATACGTTGCTTGGAAGAACAGTAGGAGCGTTTCAACGTTTTCGAAATGTCGCAGTTCCTTCCATTCCGACCTTCAACGATCGCTCCATGGAGTAGAAGAACGTGATCGCCTCGACATCAGAATGATCCAAGACCTGTCGCAGGTTAATTCCGTATCCTTAGCGGCATCGTTCACTCGACTCACATCGGCGAGTTCCATCGTGCGAGCAGGGAGCTGGAGGAAGGACTTGACGCCAGTGCCCGAAGTGAGGTATCTCAAGTGCACTCCATTGTACTGTGCACCAAGGAGAGGCCATGAGCGCAGACATGCCTGGACCGTGCTCGAATCATATCGATAATCAAGGGACTGGTCGCACTGCACTACTGCAACGCAGGGTGGAGTATGGAACGTGTGCGGAATATCGAGCGACGATATTAATAATCTCCACGAGTAACTTTGTGGATGGGATAAAAGGACAATGGATGGTATGTCTCGACCAGCTTCTGCCCTCACTCAGATATTTCTTCGACGTTTTTTAAGAGTATCGTCAACTTCGTATATCTGACTCAAGCCATCATGCCCCGTTCAGCCTTGGATGGTTATGTCAAAGTCGCGTATGTATACCACTTGCCCATCAAAGTATTTTCTTGACTAACGGAAATCTGTAGGGTTATGGGTGCAACCAGCACTGGTATGTTTGTTTCGCCAAGTCAGTGACATCGAGGTTCACATCCTTCTGCGATCCCCAGGAAAGTCAATGGTATACATTCTAAAGTTGCTTGGCCCTCACGTCGACTTACTATATTTCCGGTATAGTTCATCCGTTTTCTCACCCACGATGACAAAGTCGATGTTGATCATCGTTCGGAATCCGAGGCGCTGGATGTCGAGACTGCCTACTATACGGATGCAAGAACCGGGCGGTCTGTCATGCTAATCGAGACGCCTGCCTTCGATGATTTGCGAGAGGGGATTACCGACACCGATACCCTACAGAAGATTATAGACTTTTTGCAGCCGCAGATCGGGTAGGTGCACTTGCTCGAGTTCGCATTCCGAATTATGATGAGAAGAGATCGATAGCGAGAGGGTAAACCTAAACGGCATCGTCTTCCTACACTCCATCTCCGACCCATGCGTGGGCGGCCTCTCACGAAAAAATCTCCGGATGTTCGAGGCGCTCTGCGGAGACAAGTGTCTTCTCAACGTCTGCGTCGTTACCACCAATTGGGACCGCGTCACCGAGGAGGAAGGAAGCCTGCGAGAGGACGAGTTAAAGAAAGGTGCCTTTCAACCACTTCTCAGGGGCGGCGCTCAGATGCGTCGTCATACTAACACCGTCGATTCCGCACGGAGTATCATGTCCGAGTTTATCCCGCTCCAGGAGGTCACCACTCAGCTCCAGGACCAAGTCGCGAGAGGCACACCCTTGGTGGAAACGGATGCCGGTCGTGTTATCAACCGAGACCTAGAGGAGCTGAAGGACAGGAGCGCCGAGGAACTCTCCAACGTGCAGAAAGAAATAGAAGAGGTTGTGGAAGGACAAGATGGTGACGCTATGCGAGAGGAGTTGGATGCCAAGCGCAAAGCCTTGGAGGATAAGGCAATGCGCGCCGAGGAGGACCACCGGCGATTAAAGATGGCAGTTGGCGAGGTCCGCAGACAACGTGAATTCGAACGGAAGGCGCTGAATGATTTGCGGAGCGCTTTCGCAGAGGTGACTGCCAAGCTAGAGGAAGAACGAGATAGAGCGCGATCGGAGGCGCGGCGTTTGCGGGAGCAGCTCGGACGTGGTACTAATCAGCGCAGGGTGGAAACTCCAAGAAGAAGAAACGAAAGAGTGCGGCAGGCAGAGGAAGCTGAACGGCGGACGGCTGAACTAGAGAAACGAATCGAGGAGATTGAGGACCAGAAGCGGAAAGCGGAAGACTATGCAAGTCGCGGTATATTCGGTCGATTCATCAGGGATTGGGAGGAGGATCATGGGACCATGGCGGGGTTCGGCGCATCATCTCTTGTAGCTTTCAAGTGACGGGTTGTTGGCTGACGGAATGTCCGTCCCAAGTTCGGATGAACCACCATTTACACTTTCGAATGTCGTGTACGCATTAATGTCAATATTGGATACTAGTACCCCCCCTCGTCCATGAGCGAATCGTTACCATTTGGTCTGGTTACAATATGGTCGCGATCATATACGTAACTGCATATGGGAAAGGAGCACGAAAGGAACGAGAGGCGTGGCAACGAACGCTATGTGACCCACACATAGCAACCGATGTCGAACTGAAAAAAAGGTAAACATTGAGTTGGGCTTTTGTAGTCCGGTGACCACACTGCAGCCACCACTTGTGAGGTGAGAATGAATGCCAAAGCAGTCAAGGAAGGAGAAAGGCACACGCAACAGTGGCATCCTGTGGGATCAGAACTTGGAAATGAATAGGTCCTCAGTACTCAGTACTCAGTGCCTCCACTACTTTGGCATCATGTGCAATGTACTAAGTGAAGCAGACACTCTAAAGCAAGAGCGAAAGACTAGTGGAGTGAAGTGGAACTGAGGTGCTCAGGCAGGAGTGAAGTGCGAAAAGACCAAGTAAACTTTAATGGAGTTTACTGGCGTTGATTCATAGGTTTTTATACTACTACATGTGTTTGTATCTATTTGGCATAGGGCGTAGGGTAGAGGTAAGAGAGTATTCCGCCATTGGCTGGAATCTCATGGAATGTCATAGAATAGAAAGGAAGCGTACAGCTATGATGCTGTGCGAGAATGGAAGAATGATCATATGAGATGGATCATATCCGATTGGACGGTGAGTCCGTAGGCTGTGCTTTGTGTGGCAGCCAATCAGATTGAGTTCCGAACATAGCCTTGGCATGAGGTAGGCACATGCTTGTCATGTGACCTAGAAAGTGAGAAAGTACGAAAATTCATAAGTGTTTGAATGGATAGGGGTTTGTTCATAAGTGTTGAAGAAGATAGGGGTTACAGGTGCGTTTGTAACACTAAGTTAGCAGTTCCGCCGAGGGGGTGTTTGGCATTGATTGGAAATCTACCAGTGTTATTCTCTTCAAACAACATCAAGATATAACCCTACTTTGGGGTTACAACAATCATTTGTATAACTGCAAAAGTGCTACTGACTGACCAACTGGCTAACTGGCTAACAATGAGGAATTTCTTCAGCAACTGTTTCCTGCCTTTTGACATTCACAAATTCAACAGACATCACCATTTCCATAGCTCTGTAGAGCCTCATTCTGTCACCATCTGGATGGTGGACCAGTCCATTGACCACTTTATTCTGAAGCCAGGGAGTTGGGATAATTATCTCATGAATCCAGTGATTGAGGCCACCATCTTCCTCATGAATAGGTTGGATAAAAAAAACTGCAGAAGGTCCATGGGAGAATGTGGTATCAAGTGCTTTCAAGATACACAGATCTGAATCTATGTCCTCAGTACGTTTGTTCACCTGTTGATGGACCAAGCACTCATAAGAGTGTCTGGCATCAAGATTGTCATAGAGAACAAGCAAGGTATGAGGAACATTGCCCCATTGAGCTGCAAGGGACTGCATGGTTGCAACATCTTTGTCCAGAATGAGGCTAAAACATGTGTTATTCAGATAGCCACACAATCACAGAAAATGAAAACTACCTGAGATGCTGGATGTCCTTCCCTGAAGGAAGACCCATAATATAATGTGGGACCATATGCTGCTTGGTCCACTCCTTGTAGCAGGCTTTTCTAGGGGAGGTAACCTGGAATGTACAAACACCAAGACCATGTAAGAAGGCACACATGGGAATAAGAGCATCTTCATTAGAATCTGAAAGGGCCCATATGCCTGGGTGGTCCTCCAAAGGGCCCCAGTCATAATTAGGATAAAGGGCAACACCTTCCCCAGTGAACAACAAGTATCGCATGGTGTGCTTCAAGCTGTCCCAGTGGGTGACTTCAACAGCAACAGGCTCTTTCTTATGCAGTCGTTCATAGACCACATATGCAATAAAGCAGGATTTGCCTGTCATAAATCACTATGAATATTTGCATCATTTAGTGAGATATAACC
Organism: Zangia roseola; assembly: GCA_038090095.1. Taxonomy (NCBI): domain Eukaryota; kingdom Fungi; phylum Basidiomycota; class Agaricomycetes; order Boletales; family Boletaceae; genus Zangia; species Zangia roseola. The sequence continues at coordinate 48,244 of JBBPMD010000068.1, forward strand.
ATACCTATGCCGGGTTGTGCTATAACACTGGCCCCCCCTTTAAAAGAATTCAACTCGGAGTTACCCTCGAACGCCTCGAATGCATCAAGATATTCTTGATGGATGTACAGCTTGTTTCGTACAGGACTGCAAAAGGACTGCACTGCTCCAAAATGTTCCCCGAAATCCAGATAGTGGAAAACGTCGTCATCCATGACTTGTTCTTTCTTGAGGGACTTGTCCTCTATCCATACCGCCTTCCAGAATTTCTCCAGAGCCGGGAGATATCGTGCTTTGAGAGTCTCGTCGTCGACTGACATTGCAAGTAGATGTTTGTTGTGATTTAGGAGAGGTGTGATGGCCTAGGAGCGTCGGCCGCGCAGCACAGCCACACCATTAATCAATCAGAGAGTAGTGCGCTGATTCCCGAAGGCTCAAAATCTTCGAAACCCGTACATCCATTGTCTTCGTACCCATCCAGCCTTGTAGATGTACGTGCCCTCTTGATTACAGAATAATTTGTTATCGATTCTTTCTGCAGGCTCTATCCAAGCTGCAAACACAGATCACGTAGTTTCTGGTACAACAAAGATCCAATCGCGAGCAACTGAACGAGATTGGGAGTTCTATCAACTCGACATTTCTACTTACATCCCAAGACAGCTCCATCACTGTGCATCATACCGCGCCAACACCGTCTCCCTCACCACCCCCCTTGGACACCGTCTCCCCGTCCACAGCTCAAATTGGACATACCCCTGCTCAAGCAACACCTCGACACCCCTCACCCGCGCCCACCCAGACGCCTCCCTCGCACCAAGCTCCAGCAACGGCGTCTCGGAGGGCTTATACGCCATATCCACCACCACCCCACTCTGGCCGTCATACAACGCCGTCGGCAAATGGATCTGCGTCGTCGACGGGGACGGGGACGTGGTCGTTGCATCGGCAGGCACCGTCGATACGATCACGCGCGGAGACACGCCGGGCCAGACGCCCAAGGCGTCAATCGCACGAACGCGACATGCATTGGCATCGTCGAACGCCGTGGCGATCGCCTCGGCTTTGGATTTTGTACGGTTGAAGATGTACACTTCGTGCACGCCGAGGGTCTTGAGTGCATAGACTGCCGCGCGTGCTGTGCCACCTGCGCCAATGACCAACCCGGCTGTTTCACCGAGGGTCAGTCCGACAGCCAGTGCACGTTCCTTCACAGCTGCGACGATCCCGAGATAGTCGGTGTTGTCGCCATAGAGGGCCCCGTCCTTGGGAATGATCGTGTTGACGGCGCCGATCGCCTTGGCCGCCTCCGACATGTCATCCAACAGGGGAATGACGTCCAGTTTGAACGGAATCGTCACGCTCGCCCCGCCAAAGGATTCTTCCCGGATTACCCGTCGAATGTCCTCGTCGACGGTCGGCGTTTCGAACAGGCTGTACGTATGTGGAAGCCCGAGCGTCTCGAAACCGGTGTTATGCAGCGTCGGGGACATGGAATGAGTGATGGGAGTACCAAAAATGTAGAACTGGCGCGCAGGGAGCAGACCAGACAAGTGCAATGCCTGTTGAATCTCGACGAATGAGAGTTGACCTGGGGCGGCTTTGCTGGGGAGCAGTGGGTGTGTAACCGGGGTAAAGCAAATGTTGAGTATACGCGAAAGTTGGCCTTGCACGCCCATATTGATCGCAATGAGGGGCTTCGTGGTGTGCTTGGCGACAAAGGACTGGAGAGCAAGGTTACTCGCAAACGACGTCGCCTTCGAGATTAACTTGACGATGTCACCAAATTGCGACGCGACGCCATACGTAGCTGACATGCGCGGTGCGTCCCATGCGATCGCGCCACTCCAGTCGTGGAACGATGCAATAATCTGAGAAGAACCTTTCTTGCTCACGATGTCGCTGATGAACTGGGGTGGGAGTGTCGTCTCAACATCCACGTATTCGCATCCCAAGCGTAATGCGAGTTTGAGGAGTTCGGCGGCTTCTTTCGTAGCATCGTCAGGGAAGGCGCCGCCTTGCGCGACTGTACGGACGGTGAACACGATGGGAAGGGAGGTAGTGCGTCTCAGCGCAGCAACCTGCTGTGAAACATATGCTTGGGAAGGGATTGGGTTCGCGGAGCCTGCTTCACGGAGCAGATCGACGCGTAACTCGAGCGCATCGACGCCAGTAGTCAGCTGAGGGATACCTGCCAGGGCTGGCACGATGTCCGGATACGTCAATGACAAAAAGTAGGAGCGTACGCCCTGTGCAGCCTTGACCACATTCGGTGCTAGGTTCGGCTTCAAGCCAGACACATGCCCAAAGAACCGCTCTACCTCGCTCTCTAAATTACCCTTGGTTGCAACATAGTTTCCAAACTCGTACCCAGCACACTGCGCGAACCATGGTTCGCGACGTGTGAACACCTCCCGGATCTCTTCGCCGTAAGCGGGACGCTCACCTTCTTGGCCTAGGTAAGCCTCGATCACGGATATTTCGCGTTGTACCCAGACGACCTTGCCACCCTGTTGGATCGAGAACGCGATGAGCGCATCGCGCGCTGCGGGTGTCTCGACGATGCCTCCTCCGAGACTAATCACCCATCCCTTGCCGTGGGTGGACAAGAGTGTCAGTAACAGTTCGGTCTCGGCTGTCCGGAAGGCTGGCCATCCGTGTGCTTGAACGTAAGCGCGAACGGTGGGCGGATATAATGACCCGAAATGCGCGTCAAAGTCGAGGAAGGGAAGGGAAAATGCACGCGAGGCCAGCTGGCCAATGTGAGACTTGCCAGAGCCGCGCATGCCAATCAGAAGAATGGATGGTGTCGTCGACGGTGTGAGCACCTTGGATGGGGAGGGTGCGACTGCTGCGGGTGATGGGTGGGCGTGGGGTATGTCGACGGCTCGTACTTGGATTCCGATCTGTCGGATCGTGAGGTAGCGCGAATAAGGACTGTGCAGGACGTACCTTGTTCTCGAGATCATCCCACCAGTTGGGCCATGTCTTTTCGACACAACGCTTTTCCTCGATAATGGTACCATCGACGACAGTGGCAAGCACGGAAAAGGCCATTGCGACGCGATGATCGTCGTAGCAATGGATCGATGCGCCACGCTTGAGACTCGCGAGTGGATTCCCATAAATGACAATACCGTCGTCGAACTCGTCCGTTTCTACACCAAACTTGGCTGCAGGAACGTGAATAATCTATTTGGTATACACAATAGCGTAACGTACCCAGTTGGTCCCTCATTGCCTTGATACGATTACACTCTTTAACACGTTGATTTGCGATCCCGCGAATCCGTAGGACGTTCTTGCCCACACCACCTTCCCCACCAAGGCCACCATGCGTCGCTATCGCACCGACGACGGCAGCGGTCAAGAATGCGTCAGTCATGGGTTCCATATCGACCTCACCCATGGACTTGAGTGTTCCAATAGGTGGTCCTGTAACCGTCGTCTTCGTAGCAGTCTGAACGACTGTACATCCCATAGGTTCAAGCACTTCCTTGGCGAAGCGTGCATCGCCCTGGAGTGACGAAGAACCGATGGAGAGAAGTGTGCAAGAGGTGCCGGTGACGGCGGCAACAGCAAGTGGGTATGTGGCGCTGGACGCGTCCGATTCGATCGTGAAGACGCCCGATTCTGGGACTGTGTACACACCACGTGGAATCTTGTAAACATTAAGTAGTTCTCCCGTCTCTGGGTCGCGCTCGCGAGTGACGTTGATGCCAAAGTCGCGCATGAGCGCAATGGTCATGTCGATGTAGAGCTGAGAAATCACGGCTTTCCCGGTGAGGACCAAGGTGGTACCCTGTTGTGCGTACGGCGCACAGAGGAGGATCGAAGAGACATATTGCGATGAGATGGATGCATCAAGCGAGAGAGTGCCGCCAGGAAGACCTGTGGGTGCGATGGAGAGAGGTAGACAACCGGATTGTTCAAGATAGTTGATATCTGCAGAAGCTTTGGAAAGTGCCTCTACGAGTGGTGCAATGGGACGCTGTTTCATGCGCGCGTTGCCAGTGATGACGGTGCGATCCGATGGGACCGGGCCGTCAGAAGGGGATACAAGGGTACACACGGTCGTGAGGAATCGAGCGGCAGTGCCAGCATTGCCAAGATAGAGCTCCGTCCCCGGCGGAGGAAGGGACAGCTCTCCACCTGATCCGGTGACGACGAGAGTTTCACCATTGTCGGCCCACTCGAATGTAGCTGCCTATTGGGGGGATGAGGCCACGAACAGGAAATGTTATGAGGGACGACCGACCTTTAACGCCTGCAACGCTGCCATCATGACCTGCGTGTCGTCCGAATGGAGCAGATTCTTCAACTTGACGGTGCCATTCGAAAGCGCCGCGAGGACGAGGGCGCGGTTAGAGAGCGACTTGGAACCTGGTGTGGTGAGGGTAATGTGCGGTACGCCGCCCGTAGTGTTGGCAGGCTGTGCCGGAGTAGCAGGAGGTGAGGGGGAAAGCTGAGGGGGCAATGGGCCTTTGTCTGCCGCGCCTGGTAGCTCCCATAGTGGGTCGGGGAGGGCAGGTTTGAGGTATCCGCCAGGGATACCGCTGATGACGGTTACGCCATCGGCGAGGACTTTCCTTATTTCGTCGTCTGGTATACCTGTAGCTCTAAGTTCGTGTGTTTTTCCGATGCGAGACAAGAGGACGACCTTCTTGAGTTTGGACGTGGTATTCTTTTTATCGATGCCCATACGATCAAGAAGACCATCGATGGTCATTGGGGGTGCGGATGCGGCACGTGCTTGAGCCTGCGCGTGTAGAACAAGAGGCTGGGATAGGGAGGTAGGCAGCCCGTACGAATCGATGCAACGACGAAGCCGTCCTACACCGACTTGACCAAAGCCGGTTTCTTTACCGTAACCACGGGCGATTTCCGCCTCGAGAACCATACCTATGGCGACACACTCACCGTGGAGAAGGTAGGGGGTGAGGAATGCTTCGATAGCATGTCCGATGGTGTGACCCAAGTTGACGAGGTTGCGGAGGTGAGACTCTTTGGGATCGAGCGAGACGATGGTTGCTTTGGTTTTTGCCGACGAGATGATGAGGGTGAGGAGAGGATGAGAAGCGAGATCGGCGAGTGATTGGGCATGGATGTCGGCGAGAGAGTCAAGAAGGGTCGCGGAGGAAGACTCGAGAAGGGCAAACGCATCCTCGTCCCAGATGGCGGCGGTCTATGGCGCGATTAGGATTAGGGTAGCGGTGATTGGGGGGAAGCGAACAGACCTTGATGATCTCCGCTAGACCATTCGCTAGCTCGCGTTTCGGAAGCGAAGCGAGGAAGGCGACGTCGATAAAGATGTATTCTGGCTGCCAGAAGGCACCGATGAGATTCTTTCCAAGAGGGGTGTCTATGGCTGTCTTTCCGCCGATGGCGGAGTCGACCATTGCGAGCAATGAAGTGGGGATCTGTACGACGCGCACACCGCGCATGCTGGACAGAGTCAGATCGGGAGGAAGAGTAACACGTGGAACGCGCACAAGGTTGCTGCGACGAAGCCGACGAGGTCGCCGATGACACCGCCTCCGAGAGCGAGGAGGACGGTGTTGCGGGTGCACTTTTGTGCCAGGAGAAAGTCTTCGATGGCAGCCTTTCCCTGGCGAGACTTTGTGGTCTCTCCCGGTGGGATGACATGTGTGATGAAGCGGGGAGCAGTGTTTGGATCGGGGAAGGCGTCGCGAATGTGGGCGTTGAAAGTGTCTACGAAGAGAGGGAGGTAGAGAGGAGCAATGTTGGTGTCAGTAATCAGGACATATTGAGTTGCAGATAGATCAGCAAGCAGGGTCTTTGCGATGTGGTCGTGTAGGTGGAATCCACAGTGAATCGCGTGTTTCCCGAGGATGGGGATCGTATGGAGGGACATGATGGTGTATGTAGTTGGATATGATCGGGTATTTATCCGAATCCGGGTCATTCTCTCCGGTGTTTAAAAAGTCGCCGGTCGGTCGTCTCTCCTCGACCATGTTCGTCGCTGCTAACAAATGGCGCGGGTTTCTCCAAGTAGTCGGCCGTGTCTCCCTCGTCACCGTCGTCGCTAGTCAGTATCTATCAATATCGTCTACCGTGTGCTAATTCCCCTCCAGCGACAGGCTCTCTCTACTACGTCTCTCACAAAGAGCGTCATCCTGGTCCACAACTCCCCTTTGACCCCCACAAAAAGACCCTCGTCGTTCTTGGCAGCGGCTGGGGTGCCACCAGTCTTCTTAAACATCTCGACACTGAAAATTACAACACGGTCTGTCTCTTTCTCCTTCCGTCCCGCTCTTTTTCTCACCCACCCTTGTCAGGTCGTGATCAGTCCCAAGAACTTTTTCCTGTTCACCCCTCTCCTCCCCTCTGTCGCCGTCGGCACCCTTTCCCCACGGTCCATTCTGCAGCGTATGTCCCTATGCACCTTACCTGACCCTCCTGACCTTTTCCCAGCCACACGTTTTCTCACTAGGCACAAGGCCAGAGAGGTCAAGGTCATCGAGGCTGAAGCCACAGACGTCGACGTATGTCTTGTCGTTACCCCCACATCTCTCCCCTCATCTCTCCCTAGCCTATCAACAAGACTGTCACTTTTACAGGTTCGTCTTCTTTTCTCTTTCATGACTTTTGCCTGACTCCCCTACAGACTCGTCCCCTCTTCGTCCCCTCGAGCCAACCGGGACCATAAACTATGACTATCTCGTCTACGCAGTTGGCGCCGAGACGCAGACATTCGGCATCCCCGGCGTAAAAGAAAACGCTTGCTTCATGAAAGAGATCACGGATGCAGAACAGGTCTGTCCCTAGCATCACTATTCTTCCTCACTCACACTTTTTCAGATGCAACGACGCTTCCTCGATTGTGTGGAAACCGCCGCTTTCCCGGGTACCAGTGAAGATGAGAAGCGTCGCTTGTTACACATGGTAACATTCACCTTCCTCATCCTCCATCTCTTCTCATCCCACCTGGGTCACAGGTCGTCGTAGGAGGCGGTCCTACCGGTATCGAGGTCGCAGGCGAATTACACGACTTCCTCGAGGTCTGCCGTTCCTCCTCCTATTCCCACCCGTAACTCACATCTCAACCAGGAAGATCTCAAATCTTGGTACCCCGAACTCCATCCCTATATGCGTCTTACTCTCGTCGAAGCCCTTCCCAGCGTTCTCCCCACTTTCAGTAAAGAGCTTATCACCTACACCGAAAAGACGTTCGAAGAGAGTAAGATCAATATCATGACCGGAACAATGGTATTTCCTCCACTTTTTACATGCGGTCATCTCTGACGTCTCTTCAGGTCAAGGGTGTTAGTCCCACCTCAGTCACCCTCAAGCCGAAGGATGCCCCAGAACAGCAAGTCGACTGTGGTCTTGTCGTATGGGCCGCCGGAAACACCAGTCGGCCGATCACGAAGAATCTCATGGCCAAATTGCCAAACGATCAGACTAACAAGAGAGGCATCGCTGTCGATAGTAGGTTGTTCTTACCTCGACTATATCCCAGCTGACCAGTCTCAGGTCATCTCCGAATGCTTGGTGCACCATCCATCTTTACTCTTGGAGACTGTACCTCGACCTCGTATGCTCCCACTGCCCAGGTAGCCTCCCAGCAAGGGGCCTACCTCGCACGCATACTCAAGTTGGTCGCGAAGCGTGACGCTCTGGAGGACGAGATCAACACGTTCTCCGTAAAGGATGGAGATCAACTTGACGACGAGGCAACAACACGCGTTGCAAACCTCAAGAAGCAAGTTGGCAAGATACGTTTGAATCCCTTCGAGTACAGTCATCAAGGATCGCTGGCGTGAGTCAAAATCGTAGTGAGTCTGACATGCACTGACGCCGTTCCTCAGTTACATCGGTTCTGACAAGGCCATCGCTGATTTGCCCATATTCGGCCGAGAAGTGCGTCGTCCCATACTGTCGCCCAACATTTCATGAATCTTGTTTCAGTGGGCCAGCGGTGGCATGGCCACATTTTTATTCTGGAGAAGTGCCTATCTGAGCACACTCTTTTCACTTCGAAATAGGGCATTGGTCGCCGGTGATTGGATGCGGGTTAAGTTCTTTGGCCGGTGAGTCAATGAATCCTGGGATTCAGTGGTATCTTGTTCCTTGTGGTGATGTGAACCCTCCACCTTGCGCCCGACGCTGCACAGTGGTACGAGCTTTGCGATGCCCCCGGCGGTGTGCTGACTCTTGGTTGCACATGGTGCTGTGCTCGCGGTGTTTGAGCGTATCACGGGAGCTGGTTATTACCGGTCTTTGGTCTTGCGGATGCCATGCTCTTCCCTGATGCATACGTACTAACACCGCGCCTGTTCCAGGGACGTGAGTCGCGACTAGGCCCATTCAGAGTCTGTTTAGGATTGGCGCGATCATGATGTGATGCTAGTTGATGCAATAGACTACCATAACCACGACGCCATGTAATCACCATTCGTATTTATTTTGCTCTAGACATAGACGTAGACATAGAGTTAGCAAGATATATAGTTTAGGTTTACTTGACAAAATGCACATTACGACTCCGGGATTATCATGATGTGCCTTCATTCCGTGGTGATCGACTTGGTCAAGATTGGCGGAGGCGTCGCCCTAACTACATGCGGGCGGTCGAACGTGTTGGTTGGTCGAGTGCGCCTTCGGAGGAGCTGCCGCCGACTGCGGATCTCGCTCGGACGTTCTGATGATGGGCTAATCTAGTAGTAAGCAAGGGGCCGGCCTTGACTAGTACCGTCACTCGACGGTATCACCGCAAGACTTGAGCGCACTGTATCCACACTGCCACCTGTCAAAGTTCGGCCCGGTCAACGTGCGTCAAGGATGGCCTCCGTCCGACGTGTAGTGGTCCAACGTTCCGAAATCCCATACAGCGGTACGTCTTTTTGATCTCCAAACGTATTTCTGGGAGAGACAACTTTTACCACGACACGTCGCCGATCAACGATCGAGGACCGTGACGCCCCAACTCGCTAGACTAGCCAGGACGGTAGCGACTTGGGGGCCGGGAATGGGAATACAACACGTACCCGAGATAGACGTACCCGTTGACCGAGGTCTGTCCGTTGGACAACGTTGGACTCGGACGTCGTCGCCCATGAACGATGTCCCATCAAGGCACACACGTGTGAGACACGAGCATTTGGATCAGACCACGTCCTTTGAGACTCACTCAGACTGCGAAAGAGGTTCCCTACTGCACATCAATTCGTATCAACAGCGTTATCAAATTGATATTCGGTACACCCAGGGCTGCAAAAGGACATCATCCCGTCGCTTTTGTGTTACTGAATTTTTGAATACATGCGTGATCATCAAGTCAGAAAGTATCGTCACAGTCATAACGGGTGTCAACGTGAATATCCCTCCCTGTTCAGACAACAGAGAAAGAATGAATGCAAAAAAAAAAACACGAGTCCATGTTCAAGACGTCGAACTCGTCGTACCACCATACCCCTGGACCCCATACGATCCTAGCAGTGGCGCGACGGTGCCAATGTAACCCGTGTCCTCCCGGTCTACAAGGCCATCTTGCGTCGCCCACCGACTCCGCGCCCGCAGCCGTTTCCCATAGGCCAGCAAGACCAGGGCGGTCGGGAATCCGATACAACTCACACACGCTAGCATCATACTCGCATGCCAAATGCCCAGCGTACTGTACAGCGGTACTGCCACGCTTGGGAACACCGCCGCGGTGATGTTCCGCACCGCGCAGTTGGCGGCCACAACCGAGGCGGACCGTGTCGGGTATAGATCGATGTAATAGTTGAGCAAGGAAAGTTGCATGAGCGTCATACCCATCCCAACGGGGACGCCTGACAAGATCGCAAGTAGACGTGGGCTGTCAGGCCGCGCAGTTAACGCGAACCAGACCATGCCGATAGGGGTGAACAGAGAGGCGAGGACGATCCCTGGGAGGCGGGCTTCGGGTGAAATCTCGCGTTTGCCACACGATTCGGAGAATACTTGGTTTCGACGTGCTCGGAGTTGGGGTTTGAGAAAGACAAAGTAGATGAGGACACCCAGGAGGTTACCGATCCAAGGTGCGAGAAATATTAATCCGGTCTCTTGGCGGGACATGCCGTACACTGCCGTGTAGACATACGGATACGCCTACGATAACTGTGAGCGACGTATCTCGGTAGGACGACATATATAAACCCACCTCAAGGAGCAGAAACAAGAGCCCGTAGACGAACGCGTGGTAGAGTGTGGTCCACGTCACGATTGGTTCATGTCGAAGCATAGCTGCAAACATTCACATCAACTTCTTCATCAGGCGCTTCTAGATCACTCACTGATTGGCGTGCAAAGGGCTTCCTTCCACATTGCCAAGATATCTTGAGTGGGCCCCACTTTAAGTCCCTTTTGCTTTGCGAGCCTTTTATGGATCGCGGTAGGCTCCGTTTCTGGAAGAATTGTCAAGAAGACTGTGATAATGGCTGCCCAGACAGTGATGAATCCCATCAGCCAACGCCAGGGCACAAATGCGTCAAGGATCGAGGCTGGCACCGGGCCGAACGTCGGTGCACCTTGCAGCATGACCGTGAAGAGTGCTACGAGTGGGGCACGTTCAAGGGGGTTGAACATATCCGAGAGTGATCCACCATAAAGGGAGAAAACCCCAGATCCAATCAGACCCGCGAGTGCGCGGGAGGCAAGTAGGGCGAACATGGTTGGAGACAATGTTGTACATAATGATGAAACTGTTCAATGTCAGTCACGTTCAGGACTGTAGGTATGCCAACGACTCACCGGTGAATCCCACCATCGATATTATGTAGATGGGGCGGCGTCCATACAGTTCACTCAGTGGACCTGCGATGAGTGGTCCAAAGATGGCACCCTACGATAGGTGTCAGTTCAGCAAGCATGTGATGCGCTATTTGCTCACAAAGTTGTAGAGGCCGACACCGAGCGTGACGATAGATTCCGTCGAATGGAACTCATTTTGGATCTGCTGCTGAATGCCAGACTGAAGCCTGTTCAGCATCAGTCCATCAGTGGGGACTGCCTCTCACATAAAATGTAAGGGCAAGGTCACTGCGAGGAAGTATGTTTATGAGAACACAGGGACAGCTGCCACGATCTGGAGGACATACACAGGTGCGATGGAGTGCCAGATGACGAAGGCGATCATCCACCGTCGCAATTTGCTCCATTGATGAGGATCGTGCTCGCCGCTCAACAAGTATGAAGGAACTGAAGACATCTCGTCGAATGGGAGCAGCGGACGGGTCAACCGGTGACCGTAAAACTTTTATACCCTATATTCTGTCGCCTTCTCAAAACTCCATTCCAGTAGGTCAGACCGGAATCCGAAGCGAAGAGTGGCCAAATGGGTGCTCGTTCGTTCGCGCGAAATGAGAGCCCCACTGACCTACATTGGAAATGATTCCCCGAAGCGAAGCGACATCAAACGTTCCTGACGGGGGCGGGATCCAGTGGGATAATTGACGCTGTGATCAGGCGACACTAGGCTTGCACTTTTGAGGCATGTATGATGTCGTTCATGTCGTTAGCGTAACCACTTATAGGAAGCTATTCGGGTTCGAAGTCTCGAGCTTTCAGGCTCGAACTTTTAAAGCCCGCCGCATCCGAGACAGCGGGGGATACGTTTCATCAGAGGGCTGTAGCGCCATGACTCACCTGCGAGTTTTTTGCTTCCCAACCCCATGAACTGCGGAAGACGTACAGGTATTGTGACTATTGTCCGTGCAACTCAGGATAGTTACATAATTCAGGGACCAGAGATGGGGCGTCGGTGGTCTATGGAGTATGGATGTACAATACCTGGGGCCTGAGACTCTGAGAACCGACTGATCATAATCACGAGCCAGACCAATGCGAACGTTCGTGTACTCAATATAGCGGGAGTGACGGTAAAGATTTGGAGACGAGTGAATAGCGAAAATAACGCCATAGCCTCAACAAATTGCAAGCGACGAAGGCGAGTTGGCGCCATATAGAGCTGAACAAGAGGCTTGGCAACGAACGAAATATTATTATGCCAATTACACCAACAGCAGTGCCAGGGGTGTCAGTAGATCATGGAACCTGATGAAAAGGCGGGTTCCATGTGCATGAGCCGTTCCGAATCCACATCCAAATATAAAAAAACCGGCAACGGAGCTTAAGCTCGCCGAGAACGGAAGACAATTACCACCCAAACGTTCTGCGTTGTCCGTCAGTCACGCATAGAAAAAGGGGACGCTAAAATGACGCACTCCTCATGGACCTCGATCCCCCCAACCGCCCACCTCCTTCCCGGATCCACGGCAGATACTACCTCCGCAATCTCGTCCCCGAGCCCAACAGGCCCACACACGCCTACTACCACACCTGTGATGTCCATATATGCTTTCACGCCTGATCCATACGAAACCGCTCGCGCAATCAGCGCATCCAGTACTTTGGTAAACCTGGGACGTCCTGCGGTGAGCGTCAATCCAGGCAGTAAGAAGTCCTTTCTGGGTGGAACATCCGCTGCGCGAGTGTAGTGCACTGAAATCCGCAATGGTGTCCGCGTACTTTGTTGGATGAGCGCAGTGAGGAGCGGAAGGAGCGGGTTCAGTGCGCCTATATAGTATTCTGGCGTCAGTCCATGTTCACAAATGCTAGAGGAACGCGAGAATAAAGAACGTACAAGGATCTTGGATGCTCCAGATGAGTTCTATGATCTTGACCCTGCTCGCATCTTCCTGGTCCCTCTGATACTCGATGTCAATATGTAGTCAGGTGACGCAACGTTACACTGACCTGAATGAGATCTTGGATCGCGGAAAGTGCAAACGTGATCCCACTACCTCCGACGACAAACATCGCGGCCGAGTAACTTGCAAATACTGAATGCCCGGGACCACCTGTCAGTTCCTCGCAGTAAGCCCGATGTCGAACAGCAAAAGGTGGAAAGCCTCACCGTAGGGTCCATCAACCATTACGGTTACCGTTCGACTCAATTCCCCATCTTCACACCCATACCTGGCCACCTTTGCCAACTCGTGCAACCGCTTCGTCCATCCCCCCGCATTCTTGCACAATAACACAAGACCTTCTGGTGTCTCGGCAACACTTGCTATTGTGAACGGATGCACTTCCGCCCAGCCTATCAATCCCATCGCGGACGATAGCACACGTATCCGGACGTGTTGACCAGCTCGCCAGCCCGCGTTCAACGCTGGAATCTCGATCCGCGTAACAGAAAGATCGGAGATTGCTTGTATGCGGGCACTGAAAACGCGTGTCTTGAGCAGGTGGAAGATGCGATCTAGGCCATATATAGCACTAGTTGCGAAGATCCAAGGCAAGATGGCTTTTTCATGTGCGTAGACCTACCCCGTGCAACAGTCAGCATTTTGGGTCCACGCATTGCCCAAACCCAGGAAGCTTACCATAGGAAGAAATACGACGAAACAGATGATATGTGAGCCAATGAAAATGTTGTACGCTTTTCTCCTCCAGAACGGTATCGAGAAGAAGCACAAGACGTCTAAAGCAACCAGGGCCACAAATCCCATTTTGTTGGCAGGGGCTCTCATGTTCTCTAAGAACTTGCCGTGGAAAGCCCATGTATAAACTGTGCAAAGTT
>JBBPMD010000069.1:0-60592 GCA_038090095.1 Zangia roseola
TCTAAGGACGCTACGCCGATATCGGTCTCACTTCCTACTTGGAAACAACCTTCGCCTTGACAACGGTGATCACCGTCACCATGTTCTTCCTGCCAGTTTGGTCCGCGGGTGAGTCGTTCACTGCGCCCCCATTGTCTTCTCTTTGTCGGACGAACAGCGTCGATTCGATAGTCGCCCGACGAGCATCCATGATTTTCCTGGTGAGCTGCCCGACAGTGGTACAAAGGACGAAGGATATCCAATTCCGAAATTACGACGCAATCATTTCACGTGGCGCAACCAGCGGCGACGACGATATCGGAAGAGCCCAACGATTATAGGCCGGTGAGATGTACGCGTAGGTAATTGGCCAGATATCGTTTGCGACTCTGTTGTCAACTCAGCGGAACGAGTGGTGGCATTCTGAGATTCGATCTCTCCCCTAGTTTCCGGACTACTTTATCATATGAGCAGGTCTGGCCCACTCTCGATGGACCACGAAAGCACGATCCTATACAGGTGGTAGATGAAGTACGCGCGGAACGCGGTTGGGAGGTGGGCGGCCACGTCCACGCGCGAATTTCTCCGTAGTCGATTCACCAGGAGCTGGCGGATCGATTCCGTGACTTACTTCGTAGCCAGCATCCGTTCCTCCGTTGGGTTCGTGACGCGGGGCTGAAAATCATGAATGACACGATCTGCCATGAATACCGAACTTCACTGCATATTCCGCGCCGCTTGCGGCCCTTGTCCCGTCTGGGGAAATGTATACCGCAACCACGACGTCTGTGTGTGCCTTGGTTTTACTCACCATGTCGCGGTTTTACAAATTCCAAATCCTGTGAGACAGCGATGCCGTTGGCGGGACCCCCTGCATCGATTTCCTTCACCACTTCGTTAACGAATCTCGCCGTGCCCTCCACAGTTGAATGCGTACTGCCCATCTGCGATAAAACAGAACATCAGTTTTTGGTCGAGACGATAGGCGAAATCCCGTTCAATAGGTAACGATAAAGATGGATATCTTTACTTTACTGGAGCTATGGTGTAAATATCACATTGGAACTGGAAGGTAAAACCACATACACTGGCCAAGTATCGTGTAGAATCAAGTGGGTATGGACCTTGTGTGTGATAATGCCATGCGGCGCACTGGCGCCCAACGTTGATGTCGCACGCACAGCGTAGCTTTGATCAATCTTTATCACCACAACCATGGACGTGATACGAGGGTTCAAGGAGACCACTATCGAAAAGATTAATATGCCCAGTGAGTGTACGAGGACTCTGACGAGCCTAGGCTGACGTGGATCGGTGGATCGGACATGTTCGTCGACGGGATGATTAGCACTGGCTGCGTTTATACCCGAGCTGGACAACAACAAGGCAGAGATAGATAGTTTCGAGAGGAAGGAGTTCAAATATGGCCAGAGAAACCGTCACTATGTAAGTCGAGTTGTCCGCGAGCCAGCTCGTGTTCATCCTGGACCAGCTGGATGTCTACTACCCACAAGCTGCTACCGCGCTCTCCACGCCCAACGGGAAGCTCCCAGTGCTCTTTTTTATCTATGGTGGTGGGTATAACACGGGTTCACGACGGTTTCCCGAGCCGTATGACATGGGATACCGTGCATTGGGTTCATTTTTCGCAGCACGGGGCTTCTTGGTGGTGATCCCTGACTATCGGCTCGTTCCCGAGGTGAAATTCCCGTCTGCATCAGAGGATATCCGGGATGCGTTGCTCTGGGTTGCAGGGCATGCAGGGGAGGTGGCAAGTGCGGTGACGGACGCGAAGAGTACAAGAAGCGAATTGGACCCAGGCCATGTGTTTGTCCTAGCGCACTCGGCGGGCGCGGCGCACACGATGGTATTGCACTCGTATCCGCCGTTGCGGGCGAATTGGGAGGAGAAGAAAGCAGAGGTAGGGTTGAAGGTGCGGGGACTTTTACTGAGTGGAGGACCCTGGGATTTCGGTGTGCGGGGAGAGACGTTCATGACATCGGGGCCGGTGAGCTTTTATTTCGGGGGGGTGGACCAACAGAAAGAGAGGGCTCCGAAAGCGTTGTGGGCGGGGCTGGGAGAGGAAGACGTGCGTGGGTTCCCGGACGTGATGTTGATTCAGGCAGAGCGGGAGCCAGATTGGCTTCGGGTGGAGACCAAGGACGTGATGGAGGGCGAGATGAGAGAGAAATTGGAAAAAGTCGGTAAGAAGTTGGAGGAGACGTACATTGCGAGTGGTCATAACCACGTCAGTCTGAATTGGGTATTGGGGACGGGGCACCAGGAAGGGGAAAAGTGGGCATACCAACTCGTCGATTGGATCAAGGCGAAGTTGTAACTTGTAATACTACTCTCATGTCCCGCTCCCAGTACTTTCCCCCATCTTACTTTGCAGCCGCTGCAGGTGTACCCTATCCTCTACCCCAGGAAGCTCCCCCGTTCAGCTCGAATGCAGCCTACCCCCTCGTCGAATCTTGTCCGCTCACGAGTCGACCTCGACGCCGAAGTCGCCTCGACGATCTCAGTCTCTTGGAATCCAACCTTCTCCCAACCCTCAGCGATACCGTGGAACGCATGACGAGACCGCCGTCCCAAGCAATACCAAGCTCGCCCTTGCCCTTTGGTTCTGGCCTCAAACCCGACTTTTCTCCATCACCAGCTGTCGCACGGACTCCTTCGACCTCCTCGCAAAGCAGTTCCGCCTATTCTGTTAGAAGTGAACATCACGGTACCACCACCATGCCGACGCCAACCATCCAACCGCCGAGGTCACCCTTTCGCTCACCTTGCAATACGCAGCCTGAGCAACAAAGTGCTCGCCCATCAAAGTCCAATCCAAAGTCGATACTAAAGTCTCATACGATATCTGACCAACATTTACAAGTCCGGCAAACCCACTTGGAGGACGCCCATGCCCGCAAAGCATGTCGAAGTCCTATCCCGATCCCATCGGAACCATTCTCAGACAAAAAGCCAGAGCAAATTCATCAGGCCTCTCCGAGGTCAAAAGTCGATAGCTCGCTCCGAACTGGCCGAGCGCGCTCACGGACAGACCCTGGTACTCTACTAAAAGGTTCATCTTCGGCCCACGGGAAGAATACGCAGCAGGCAACTCCACCACCCTCTGGCATTCCGCGACGGATTGGGGTATCACCAAATCCTACCACCTCACGGATCCCGACCGTCGGGACACAAGCGGGCAACACCTCGGATGTAGCGAGTGCGAGTTTGGGCCAACGACGGCTGTTTGTTACCAATGCTGAAATTTCGTCCTCATCAAGCACGGAGAGTCAGGCCCCTTTGACGCCCT
The DNA here is from genome assembly GCA_038090095.1 of Zangia roseola. Taxonomy (NCBI): domain Eukaryota; kingdom Fungi; phylum Basidiomycota; class Agaricomycetes; order Boletales; family Boletaceae; genus Zangia; species Zangia roseola. Next base: position 3,290 of record JBBPMD010000069.1, read on the forward strand.
TCATGAAATCCAAAACGTTGGTACGAACCGACTCACAATCCTCCGCAGAGAATCAGCTTCGGCCGCCCCGTTTCGGTCTCGGTTTGGGACTATCCGGAGTCAACGAACCGAGAAACCAGGGCAAGTCGTCCCCGAGCCAGAGGTGGACGACGAAAATACCCAGCGACGAATCGGTTTTGCGGCGTTCCAACTCTCCGCGTAACAAGAGAGGCCAACGCGATGGTATCCCAAAGAGAGGCGATCGATCGCCTCCTTGCAATGTGCGCGTCGATGGCACCGATGGACAACGCCGACGAAGGGAATTGATTTCCCTCGTGCATCCCAGCGCGAACGATTCGAGCGGATGTGATTCGCGACCAAGTAGTTCCGATGGGTTCGATGATCGATGTCTTGTCTCCAACGGGTCAGGGGAATCCCTACGTTCGGCATTCGATGACTCTGAATCAGAATACTCGCCTGCGGAAGAGAATAGCCACGCCATACGAAGAATTTCTGTGAAACGAGAGTCCAAAGCTCGACAAACGCGCCCAAAAGCCACGAGCCGCCACAGCCGTGTTCATCTTCCAGCCGAGAACAGTGGTTGAGTTAGTTTGATTTGTATCCTGACCCAAGTTCTCACATAGTATCAGAAATTTCAATTCACGTGGATGAACAGTGCACGCCTCGGGCGTCGTCGACCTCGTCGTTCTCTCAACAGAACAATGATCAGATACGAGGCTATCCTGCGGTCACGCCGCACGACGAAGAGGCGGAGTCATCTACGCTCGCTTCCGATGGAGATGTGGTTTCAACCGACGAGATGGCCGACCAAGCCGTTCACCAGAGGTACTCTTCTGAATTGTCGCGTCTTATGGCAGTATCAATAGCGGCCGCAGCGCGGCAAAGACAGGCGTTTGGTATAGGTTCTGCTCTGGATCGTGAAGACCGCCAGGTCGATTCTTCGGAGCTTCCTCACGCAGACAGTGACTTATCCTTGCTTGGCGGCGACAGATGGCAAGACGAATGCGACGAACTTGCAACAGGATCGCTACTACAACAGCTGAACCAATCGCTTGGTGCTGACGACAGGGTGTCTGGTGGCCGGCGATCGTCGACTGATGAGCTTTCGCTGTCTTCTGCTCGCACCCGGTCCAGTGTTTCCCAGGGATCGGTCTATTCCACATCAAACTCTCCCAAACAACGATCGAGCACAGTTATCGTTTTACCAGATTCTCCTCCTGCTATACCTTCGGTACGTGAACAGCTATGGCAAACATTCGAAAGACATGTTCTGGATGCGTACGGCGAAGTAGAAGTCCGACGACAACATTTTGTCTGGGGGTTCACCGAGTCCGAAGACGGCTTCGTGAAACAGTTACAAAACATGGTACAGCTCTTCATCTTGCCGCTCCGAGTGCGAGACACGCGAATGTGGGTATCTGGCATTCCAAGTGACGTCACGAAGCTCTTTGACTGGTTGGACGACATCGTGCGCGTGCATGCCCAGCTTTCGGCTACCTTGGCCGCGCGACAAATCGTGGATCACCCAAGGCTGCAAATGATCAGCGAGGTCTTTCGTGGTTTTGTTCCAAGACTCGAGACATACCAATCGTACCTCGTCAAACTCGAGTTCACGGCATCGGTGATAGACGGTCTTATTCATGAGGGAAAGAACGACTTTGGCGAGTTCATCCAACTGCAGGAAGCGTCAGAAAGTTGTCGCGGCTGGAGCCTCGAAAAATATTTGATCGAACCCGTCAATCGACTGGCACAATACCCGGAAATATTTAGGGCAAGTGTCTCTCCTGTTCTTTGCCGATTGACTGACCTCGTCGATGCAGAGGTTGCTCCAGTTGACACCCAAGTCTCACCCCGACTACATGTCGACGCTCTCGCTCTTTCACACCGCCAAGCTGACAATTCGTGTGCTCAGCGAGGTCAAGGATCGTGAGGATATGTACGAGTTTGTGAAAGCAGCTTGCTCGGGAATCAAGGGTATCTCGTCAGCCCACCTCGTTCATCGCGAGCGGTGCTTACTCATCCATGGGTCACTGAGATGCGTCCACGTGAGCAACGACGAGCAAGCGACGTGCCACCCGATTCCAATATCTGATGCCCCAGTGCAAGAACGCGTCCGACGTACCGACAAACTCTCCAAAGCGGTCAGCATCTGGCGTGGCCGGTCCAACTCGGTCAGATCCACCGCCTCGACAGTGGTCTCGTTTGGTACCGCACCGTCGACCTTTGACGTCCTGGATGGCGGGCAAAGTATGCCTGTGGTGCGGGTCGAGTCTGAGCCGGTGGATGTGGTGGTGTATGTGTTTACGGACCTGGTCTTGCTCGCGACGCGGCTGTCTGCGGATGATGCGTACGAGATGGCGCCGCTCGAAGGGTTCGGACTGGCGAGGGTCGTGTCGGTGCTCGACGACGTTGGTGAGTGAGGGTGTCGTTTGGTGTGCGCGGTACTCATGTGGCACAGATCAACGGGGACGCATCACGCTCGACCTGGCCCCGCTGGCTGTCCGCGCGCTCGAGGAGGGCTACGTACGATCGACTGGGTCTGTCGTTACGGTTTCGCTCTCGCTCCCGCGTGGTGGGGAGGGGGAACGGGTGTCACTGGGCGACTGGCTCGCGCCGCTACGCCGTAGTTGTCAGTACACCCTCCGAGCGCTGGCTTCGCTGGCTTCGCTGAATACGACCCACGCTCTCGTTGACCGTGCCGCGTCCGAAATGCCGCAAAAGCCCGTCTTGTCGATCCTCGCGGCCGGTCTGCCGATGCCCAAGAGTCCGTCGATGCAGATGGAGGAATCGGTGCGGGGCGTGGCGCGCGATTCGGAGCGGCAGGAGCGCGAGGAGCGCGGGTGGTGGTCGAAACGGTTCCACGAGGTGTTTTTAGAGCTGAGCAAGCAAGAAGCCGTTTCAATTTGAGACAACAAGATCGTTTTTATGTAACTAGAGCGGATGTATCGTACATAGATGGCCAGTAGCGTAACTTTGACGAAAAATGCTGTAGATACAGTGCATATATGCCGAGTATATCCATCCATGACCCATGTCTATCGTTTTCAATGTTCATCTCGTGGCGAGCGCTGCCAAGAGTGTGTCCGTATCAACCTTGGCAGCTGTTGTACAACGGAATGAGCCCAAAACATACAAGAAATTCTAAACACGCACCCTTGAGCACCAGCCTCACGAACCGCTGTGCCAAATGCGGCCTCTCCTTTTCGAGCCTTTTCAAACTCTCCGCCGAGAGTCGCCACAGCACCACGTCACGCTCCACCACCACCTTTGCGTTCCGCGGGAGCCCCGACAGCGCCGACAACTCGCCCGCAAGAGTCCCCGACACCATACTCTCCTCGATCACCGGCGTGTGCTCCGCAAACTTGTACGACGCGCGGAGGACGCCAGATTCAATGATGTACAGCCCGTTCGGGGGGTCGTCCTTTTCCCACAGAACGGTGTCCGCGGACAGCGCGACGTGCTCAAAGTAGGGCGCGAGTGCTGCGAGGGAGGCGTGGTCAGGCGCGTCAAAGGAGCCGAATGCTTTGAGGAGGGTGTGGAAGGGTTCGGCAGAGTCGTCGGTGGAGGACTCTGGAGAGTGGTGAATGTGGTGATCACGGGACGCGTGGGGACGCTTACCATGTGCTATCGTGCGCTCACCCGCGTCCTTGAGCTGTAGACGTCGGGGAGAGCCGACCAGCGTCTCATGAAAGTCGACGTCGACCTTTTGACGACCTGGAAGCACTGGACAAGATAAGACCACGTTCAGCCGTGTGGCAGACGTAGTACACGTGCAGGTGACTTACCGGCGACAGGCGTGGTCTCCTTTTTCTGCGCCCTGAACCACGCGCGTAGATACGCATTCTCTGTCCCTGTGACACACCATCCTGTCAGCCACCAGTACAAACAAACAACACGGGGACTCCACATCCACGACTCACACTCCATGGCATCGTTCAACGTCTCAAACAGCTCCACGTAAGGCTGTTCCAACACGCCGACACTACGCAACGCCTTGCCTACCTCTGCCCTCGAGATACCGCAGAAGACGAGCACGACACCCCTAGCGGCCAACAGCCGCTGAACCCTCACAAATGCCTCCGCAGCCGACAAGTCGACCCCAGCGACGAGGGAAAAGTCAACGACGACAAAACGAATCGGGTAAGCGTAAAACGAGGGGCCACTGACGACTGATCGAATGGTGTCCTCAACATGAGAGATGGTACCAAAGAAGAGAAATCCTTGCAGCTGGATAATGCGCGTCTGTTTCGATACTTCGCGAATGTAAGCGCGGTGAGCTGCTGGACGACGGACAGTAGAGATGGCTGCGTCTCCTGTGTAGCATGTTCGAATGCTGCGCCGCTGGGAGTTTTGGACAACAAAGAAGAAACCTGGGATGTGGCACACTGGTGAGTCGTTGCATTGTCGCCGGAGTGAAGTGAACTCACAACTAACGACAATCCCAAACAAAACACCAATGACAAAGTCCCAAACAGTCATAGTGATCATGATACTAATGATCGTGATATACTCCATTCTAGCCCGATGGCGCATCAAAACCAACACTTGACGCGATGATTGGACAAAGCTCACCTGCTTACACGATGTCTCGTATCCCACAGTGCCTCTTTTACAAGGTCAATACCGAGCACGAAAATGAGTGCACCGACTACCATAACAGCTATGTGCACGACGTCAGATTTGTCCAAGGGCCCCAAGTGGAAAGCACGCACGAATATATGCGATTGGCCAAGTGCCGATAATCAACAGCAAAAACGTGGCCGCGGCCAACATGAACGATGCAATACGCGTCCCTCCCCCAACACGATAAAACCTACTGGTTCTCAGCACAACAAGGTAACACAAGGAGGGAAATGACTGACAAGAGCGTATTGACATAGACAAGATAATTTGGCCTTTTGGTACGTCAGCGATCTACTATTTAAAGTAATGGGCAACAACGTACACGGTACCGAGCAGTCCCGCCGCGATGTTGGACATTCCGTGGCCGACAAGTTCTTTATCCGTATCAACATCTTCGTCCAACGATACAGCTGTACGGCGACGTGGTGTCAACCTGTCAACCATGTGCCTGGGAAAGAAGAACAAGCTTGAGACTCACCCAAAGCAGGAACATTCAGAGGAGGATGCAATATATTAAAGAACAGGCTAACCGGGCCCAATCAGTGAGTCGTCTGTGAACCGAAATAAGTCGCAAAGGTACGCACAGCGCGAGTTGCGTAGGCAACGTCGTCCAAATAGGAGTCCAATGCACAGCACTGAAATCTGCCAAATCATATGCCGGTAATTAGCCACTCGAAACCCGACTCCTGTGCAAGACGCCACCCACCATAATAAGTGTAAAAGGTATACCAACTCTCTACAACACCCCCGGTCTCTTCCGCGGTTTCAAACAGCCAGCCCTTCTGTCTGAGCGTGCCGAGATCGAGCTGGGCTGCCGCGACGATGATGTAAAAGACGATTGGTATGGCGAGGAAATCTAAAACACACTATCAACGATGAACCTTAGAGCAACAGACAGAGAAAACTCACAAAGGGGAAACAAAAGCTGATGTTTCCACCTCGCGTTGATGACTCTCAACAGTATCGCGAGCGCAAGCGGTGGGATCCACAATGAGAGCGCATGCGGATCAAGCGCAAAATACCGAATGACTTCCCAGGTCGGTGGGTCAAGTGCGTCGGAAGGGAGTCGCGTGCAGACAGTGAGCCTGTCACATTCGAGACCCCGTGGTCGGGAGACACATAATAGCGGCCAGGCACACCAATCAGAGAGCGATCAGGATCAGGCCGCTCACACACCAAGCGGGGCTTACCCTGTTACAATCAAAAATATCCCCACCCCGCCTATACATCTGTAAATGAAATATCAGCACCCAACTTCTTCAACAGGCATCTTCATGCGCCATGATCCATGATGCATCATGGCGCGAGAATCGGAAGCGACCAGCGGCACTTACCCGACAAGAATGTGTCTAGGGAAGAACCCAATCAAGACGCCAAGACGGAGGTATCCAAGCAGAAAGAACGTGAATCCTAAGGAAGCAGTGATCAGATGGCCCTCGATAATCGCAATATTTGAAATTCAGGAATGCAGAGCGCAAGGAAGCAAGTCCAGCTGATCTGCACAACTCCGCCGTTCCCCATGATGAATATTTGAATCGAAGGTATGGCTCGGCGGAGTGCAGAAATCGGCGGAACCAGGCGAGAGTAGCCGTATTTGAATGTTGTCCAGTTAAGACGACTTACCAGTGAGTATACTGGATAATGCAAATGCCACAAGCGTGGTCGCTATGACTTCGCAATTCATGTCGCTCATCGCGGCCCAATCATCGCCAATGATATCGCGTGCGATGGTTGATGCAAGAATGTGAAAGAACGGCTACATGTCCGTCAGCAAAAGTCACGGCAGAAATGATGAAAGGCAGACTGGGGATGCAGAGGAAGGCGGTACGTACCACTACCTCAATCATCATACTGCCATTCGCACCTGCAAAATTGCTCCCGCCAAAGGTATACACCAGCTGAGCAACGATGGTGCTAAATTGACGACGTAAAAGAGTCAGCTCAGTCCATTCAATCGAGGTTGACGTGTGAAGTCACATGTATGGCGTGACGCACGGTAATGAAAGTATGACAATCGTGAAAATAAAACAAATATATTCACTCACGACACGAAAAACATCGAGACGCCAGCCCCTCCGAATTTGGCAAAAAGGCCCGCAGCGGGGAATATGATCATGCCATCTAATTTGGTTTGTGTTAATAACCAATGACGACACAAGCGTCTCATTCGGAAGTCCCCCAAGATCGCGCACCCTGGTCGAGTTTACGCGGGATCTAGAAGGGACCTTCGAATGCAGCAACGATGGATTGAAATACGTACAAGAAACTCCATCTAGAATATTCAACAACATTCCCAGGACCACAGCAGGTACCGCCCTGATGGCTTTTCTGCTGAGATTTGGATCGAGAACGCGTCGAAGCGTTTCAGATGGTTTGGAGAAGGGCATGATTGCGCCATACCCATTTCCGCTAAGCGGGTTTGCGTGCTGCGGCTGTGTTTTGGCGACAACGGTCGGGCTTGTACCATTACTGGCATCTTCGCGAAGAAAAGTGACGTGATCGACGGGTAGCAATGATGTGGTCTCGTCAGGCATTCGTGGAAGCTGATCTGAAAATTCTGAACCCGAGCTCAGCACTTCGGCCGACGCCGCAGGGTGAGATCCCGTCACTGGTTGCGATGGTAGGGCACTGGCTGGGACGGAGAAGTAGGCATTGCCTGAACGTTCGTTGGTAGGCGTTACGGAGGTCTGAGAAGTAGGATATTCAGATGAGCTTGCACGTTCGTGACCTGCTCTGGAGCTGACTTGTTCATTTCCGAGGAATTCTTTGCTTTGAGGTCCCTCGTGCCTGCGGGAGAGAAGAATGGAAAGTCCAGACGCTGTGTGAGATGCTCCTCGGGGAGTGAACGCGCCAGACACGGTGGTGGTACTAGCAGAAGGCCCTGGTGGGGTGGAATCGAAGGTGTATGCAGATGCGGAGAGGTCCTCGTCGGCATCCATTTCTGGTTCAGACACCAAGGAAAACCGTGAACTGCCTCTGTGGGGGGAAGAGGGTGCAAATGAGGATGGAAGAGGATGGAGGTATTTAACTGAGTGATGCGTCCCCCTAGAAAGCATGGTTTCAGGGGCACCATCATGGATTGTACTAGTGGGGAAGATGAAAGAGTCACGGGATTGTGACGGAGAAGCTAGAAACGTGTAACCGCAAGCGTCGGGTAAGTAGCAGTTAAAGCGTCGCAAATGTAGTCAGAGTGACGCACGTTCGGAAGAAGACTGGGCTAGCCCCTGGTCTATGGTAGCGTGGGTAGGAAAGGAAGACGGGAGTAGACGAACAGGCGCAGGAGAGCTGGAAACACGGGGCATGTCGGTACTTGAGAGTTGTACGGTACTAGCGCGTATGACACCTTGCTGCGCGGAATAACGAAACGAAGCAGAAGAGACGTAGCTCCTCGGCTGCAGCAAACTGGGAAATAGGAGGTGTAGAGGGCGAAATATGAAGGAAAGTGGGAGACATACCCAGCCCGGCGCAAGACGGACTCATCTGGTGGGGGTGATACGGTGGGGTGCATTGTGTCATCGTCGTCATAGTGGTCTCCGCGATGGTGAGGGTCGCGGACGACGACGGGGACGTTCTCTGGGACGGGAGAGGACATGAAAGAAAGAGAAAGAAAGGGGAACGAATAAATGTTTGTCATGTCAAACTAATGAATGCGGCCATCGTCGACGAGTGTCTCCAAGACGGTTATCGCGCTCCGGAGTACTTGCCAAACTCGGAAATATCCCGGGTCACTATCGCACGTAATTCAGCTGTCTCCGCCGACGCGCTCGACGACGACGACAACGATGTCAAACACGATCTTGCTGTGCGTTCGTCCTCATCGTCGCGACAATCGCTAACTTGCATTTATCCAGCTACCCTCTCTCAAACTTTACGTTCAGGTTGGTCGTCTTACTCCCGTTTAACAGTCGACTCAACTTTTGCCAGCACCAAGGAAGCACAGCCCGAAGAGGACCCCTCTGTGTCAGCCCGTCTGCAGCGTCTGCAAAACAACTATGAAGACTTTGGTATGCGTCGCACGGTAGAGGGTATCCTCGTCGTGCACGATCATGGCCACCCCCATATCCTCATGCTCCAGATCGCGAACGCGTTCTTCAAACTGTAAGTACAACTTTTCGCTTGAAATACAAACAACAACCCTCTTGCAGTCCAGGCGACTACCTCAAACCCGGTGAAGACGACGTCGATGGTCTCAAGCGTAGACTGGACGAGCGCCTCGCGCCCCCCTCCGAATCAAAGCAGTTTAACGCATCGCATGGCGTCGACAACGAGTGGGAGATTGGTGACTGTCTTGCTCAGTGGTGGAGACCCAACTTTGAAACATTTATGGTACGTTGCATTGCACGCCACTATGGTTCAGCCCCTCGACCTCTTCTAGTACCCATTCGTTCCTGCGCATATAACCAAACCGAAAGAGTGCAAGAAGCTCTTCTTGGTGCAGATGCCCGAACGCAGTACGTATATACCGCTTGCGTCGTAGCCTGACCTCACTGTAATCGCAGAGGTCCTTGCCGTCCCCAAAAACATGAAGCTACTTGCGATCCCATTGTTTGAGCTTTATGACAATGCGGCCAGGTACGTAGCTCGCCGTTCGCAACGCATATATGCATCAAGTTGCTCCGTAGATATGGTCCCCAGCTCTCTGCAATACCGCACTTGTTATCGAGGTATAACTTCATCTATCAGTAAAGATATCCGATCTGGCATTGTCACTTGATACTTATCGTAAACGGATCCGAGGTTGGCGCTATGTGATAGTAATAGAGCTGTTGTTGTAATCTGCCCTGATTGAGTAACCCCACGCGCGGAGTCAATGAGGCCTCCATCGTTCTCACTTACCACTAGAGGACACGCCCCAGCATAATGCCACCTCTCGACACTAGCGCAACGTCCTCTGGATCGAACTCTTCTGCCCCTGTTAACGTCAAGCTCTTGTTGATAGGAAACGCATCTGTGGGGAAAAGCAGCCTACTCCTGCGGTTCTCTGACGAAGCATGGATACCCGAGGACGAGGCTACTGCTACGATTGGTGTTGATTTTCGGGTGAGCGCTGACCACCCCGGACGTACACCTTTCTCATGCTGTCCAGGTTCACAAAATGGCAGTGAGCGGACGGAAAGTAAAGCTCAGCATATGGGTCAGTCTCTCCCAGATTCTTGCGGTAAACACTGAATTGTCCCCTCAAAGGATACAGCAGGACAGGAACGTTTTAGGACCATCACATCCTCATATTATCGTGGCGCACAAGGAATAATTCTGGGTTAGTCCGACCAGATCGTCCTGGTTACCACTCATATCCGCAAAGTATACGACGTAGCCAACCGGGAAACGTTTGACGCACTTCCCAAGTGGTTCACAGAAATTGATACCTACGTGTCAACGACGGTTCCCAAAATCATTGTCGGGAATAAATTAGACAAGGTACGATGACTGCTTCCACATCAGACAGCTACTGAGCGGTTGGCAGGAGCACTCGCGGCAGGTATCCACGGACGAGGCGGCGGCCTTTGCTGTGCGGCAAGATGCCCTGTTCCTCGAGGCGTCTGCAAAGACGGCGGTGGGTGTGCGGGAGGTGTTCGAGGATCTTGTAAAGAAGATCTTGGAGACGCCTGAGTTGTGGGCGCCGGTGTCGCCAGATTCGGGGAATCGTACGGGTGAGGGTATGCCGGGTACGATTGAGATTGGGGAAGGCGCTAGTGCTGGAAGTGCATGCTCGTGCTGATATATATATACCTATGACGTAATCAACAACACGTGTGTTTTCGGCATTGAAATTTGAGAGACCAACCCAACTCGTCTTGGTAGTCTTCCCCAATTGCAATGGCACCAACTCAGGCCATCAACAACGACGCAGCGTCGTCCTACGTCGACCGCGTACAAGAGTTCGTCTCAGAAAACAGGCGGTCAATCCTTGTCGCCGTCGCCGCTGCCCTCGTCGCTGCAGGTGCGGTGTACTATGCGTCGACCTCAAGACCTTCCTCCGGCAAGGGCAAGTCAAAGGACAGAAAACACAAGAAAAGGTCCGGAAATGACTCCGATGGCCCTTTAATCGAGGAGGTAAAACCCAAGGTTGAGGAAGTCACCGGTACGTCTCAACTGCCCTGTTTCTTGCCCGCCTAACTCGACCTGCAGAAAATGTCCCATTATCTGCCGAGCAGATAGCTGCCATGCCGTTCGAAGTCCGTCCTCACCCCCTCCGTCGCGTAACATGCATCTCACCCGTTTACTTGATAGGAACGCGTAAAACAGGCGGCGTCCCTCAAGACACGGGGCAATTCCCTTTACCAGGCACGCAAGTTCGAGCAGGCAATTGATCTCTATACGCAGGCCATTCAGGTCTCACCACGACCAGAACCCGTGTTCTACAGTAACCGCGCAGCCTGTCCGTATACCCCTCGTCAGTCGCCGATTTGCACTCATCATCTCCATTGATAGGCCACATGTACATGTCTCCTCCCCAATACGAGCACGTCGTGGCTGATTGCGACGAGGCTCTCCGTCTGGACCCCAACTACGTCAAGGCTCTCAACAGGCGAGCGACCGCGCTCGAGTCCTTGAGTCGCTACGAGGAAGCATTGAGAGGTCCGTATTGAGTTGCTGACACAACTCGTTCCGAGCATGGTTGACATCGGACACAATTATTTATTTCCCTATAGATTTCACCGCTGCGACAATCCTTGAAAAGTTCCAAAACGAGACAGCTGCACAAGCCGTGGAGCGCGTGTTGAAGAAACTTGCAACGGAAAAGGCCCAAATTATCCTCTCCGTGGGTCGCTTGATGTCTGTCGAAACCCCATCTCTCACACCCCATTGAATTTACGATCAGACCCGGGAACCACGTTTGCCATCGCAAACGTTCATCTCGGCTTATTTCGCTGCATTCCGGAAACGTGAGCCCTTGACTATGTCACTTGACTTTATGACCTGACCGCAGACGCTAGGGCCGCTTCCTAAGCTTCCCGAGACGCCATCGCAAGGTGACCAAACGCTCTTGCTCGCATTCGAAGCCCTTGAAGCCGCCGACTACCCTCATGCTTTGTCATTCGTTAACGAGGCTATCGAGCAAGGTATATCATGGGATATTGGTCGCGCCGAGGCCTTCAACTTGAGAGGAACCTTCAAGTATGTCACTTATACACGTGTCTTGTCTCCGAGTCAATGATAATCCTTGCAGGTTCTTGACCGCGGATGTTCGTGGGGCCAAAGCCGACTTGTTTGAATCTCTGGCTTTCAACACCTCATTCACGCAATCGCTAGTGAAACTCGCGAGCGTGCACATGGAAGAGGGCGACAATGCACAAGCAATGAAGTGCTTCGAGGATGCCATCGAGATCAACGAGGACGATCCCGATGTTTACTATCACCGAGGACAGGGTACGCTTATCTCATTTCCGCTGAATAGCTTGAGTTGATTTCATCTCAGTGCTCTTTATTACAAACGACTTCTCGTCCGCCGCGACCAACTACACCAAGTCGTCGGCGATTGATTCGACATTTGTGTTCTCGCATATTCAGCTCGCTGTTGCACAATACAAACTGGGTAACCTTTCCAACAGCATGGCGATCTTCCGGCGGGCGATGACATCGTTCCCAACAAGAGGCGAAGTTTGCAATTACTAGTACGTATCGTGATAGGGTATTGCGGGATCGTAGCTAACAGATCCTCCGTTATAGCGGTGAACTCTTGTTGGACCAACAACGTTACCAAGATGCCGTTGAGAAGTTTGACCGGGCAATTGAACTTGAAAAAGCCAAGTCAGTCTTTTTCAGATTCGCTACTTGACCGATACTGAATCAGAAACATTAGCTCCCCTCCGAACCCACTGCCTCTTGTAAACAAGGCACTTGCCATTTTCCAATGGCGTCAAGACCTTCCAGCTGCAGAAGCACTTTGCCGTGAGGCCCTCGTTCTTGATCCTTCATGCGAACCTGCCGTCGCCACACTTGCACAGCTTGCACTTCAAAAGAGTGAGATCGAGGTGGCGATCACATGGTTCGAGAAGCAGGTTGAGATGGCCAGGGGAGAGGCCGAGATTACCGCCGCACTTACATATCTCGAGGTGAGTTGATGTGCTGATCCCGCATTCAACGTTAATGCGTTGTCTAGGCGAGCAAAGCGCAGTTGCACTTTATTAGAACTTATCCACAAATGGCCGAGCAGTTGTCCCAGATTGCACGTGGGATGATGTAGTGTCGATTGTTCATGGACCGGTGCTCTGTTGATGAACATGCGCATGTAAGTCGGGATTGCTCGGAGACTATAGAAATACTATCGACGAGGAGGACGTGCGACATTTCAGCCCTTTCCATCTCGTGCAAGTTATCGTACACGTATTGGTTTGTTAGTTTCTTTCCTTTCCCCACATTTCGTCTTATTTGATGTGCATAACCTACACTTTTTCCCTCCTTGGTGTCTCCGTCCTCGTCGCTCTCGCTACATGCCCACGTTTTGTCCGGACTGCTTGTCATGCATTTTTTATATGGTTCAATACCATCACACGCTCACCACTCTTTGTGCATGGATACAAGTTTAAGTCTGCGCCGGTACGCGATGCGTCATTGCGAACGCTGTCCATTGGACTAGGCCTCAGTAAGGGCGCGAGTAGTTGCCAGTGTGACACATCGAATAAATCGTCCGCTCCGCTGGTGGCAGCGACAGATGGCCGACGTGGCACGTCTCTCTGACGCGGCGGCGCTCAGGGTAACCTTGCCCTCATAAAATCGCTCATAACGTGTCATGAAGAAGGAAGAAAGGGTAGTATGTTGGCACTAGACCGTACAGTGCCACTGAGTGACCAGTGATCGATATCATCGAGACGATGTTAAAGTCACGGATCCATCCGGCGTTTCGGAGAAGGCTGGACTCGGAGGTTCTCTACCTGTACTGGCGCTTTTATATTCGGGCACTTTTCACATTACGGATGACCCAGCTTGCGATGAAGAGCCGTAGACTGAAGAAATGCCTCCTTCAATGCCACGTCACGGTTATCCCATTCGAACTTTCAATTCGCCGCCAGCGTCCACTGGCATTATTCCGCCAAGCCTGAATTCAGCTTCACCCGAGCGACGGTCGGTTCTACCGCACAGTTCCGGGTGACCGTGACATCAGCTGACTTGTCAGAGGGCATACTCATCCTGAACCTTGGCGCAAGTTGTCAAAGGGCATGGTTTCATGGTTATGCGAGATTTCTCTTCGTCGGGTCCCATTTACAGGTCGTTTACCACGTACCTCCAGGTTTGAATTCTTTGCGACGTACACACGCTGGGAAGATCATGACTGTCCGACATGCTCAAAACCACTCTCAGAGACGGTGGCCTGAAAACGATCGTGCAGGTGCCACTTACCTGCCAGTGTGCAAACGAACTTGTGGTAAATGGATTCCTGTTGAACGCCTCTCGACTTTGCTAACCATACCATCCAAGAATATCTTGCGTGCGAGATTTGTCGATGAGGTGAACAGTTGGTGGTGCAAACAACGGTGACCCATCCTCAAGCCAGAGGGAGCCGCCGGACGTTCTCCACCACACGGCTATTATATTATTACATTCAGGCGTCCATGGGGGTGGCAGGCAACGAGCCTCTATAACGAGTTCCGTGCAAGTAGTCTCTCACGTCGTCGAACTTGTATGTGCACGGCTTTCAACAGCACGTCGCGCGCGACATGGCGACCAAGTACTTCGACACGATGCGCTAGCAGGATCGTTTGGAGGAGGTAACAAGCGACTCGGATGTCGATACTGGCGACGAGTTTAGTTATGCCGAGGGCGTAGCTGGTCTTCGTGGTTCTGACACCGATAATCCACGGGACATGGATACTTTTCTGGACACAGCTGTGGAGGAGGTCGGGGAAGGCTATACGAGTGGAAGTGAACGAATCCCAGATATTGACACGCATCGAAAGAAGCTCATCACCCACAAGGAACAGACTCCCTCGGCAAAGCAGGGCCGTCGGAGAAGCGGAGACCGGGGCCATACTCGCGTCTGCTCCCAAAAGGTGTCGCGCAGAGGTATGTGGTGTTGTTATCCTTGGGTGGTTGATCGTCTATGAACACAATTACACTGATCACTGGATGCCAGTCCGAAAGTGATACAGGCGACCTATCAACGAGGTCGCAGTCGCAGCGCAGGGTGCGGCATGCGGATGTCAGACCTTGCGCCCTAGGCCATTGGGTGCGCCAGTAGCTCAGGCTCGGTCGACCTCCCATCCAGATACGCACGCGAGCAAGCGAACACCAAGGGTAGAGCTTCTTCCCAAATCGATCTTCAACGAGATATGTTCAACCGCAGAAGACTCGACATGATCATTAGTTACTCATGCGCCGAAACATGCACGCACGAAGACGATGCGGAGGAAGCAGTTCACTCGATCTCGATTGGGACACGCGAGGCTTTCAATCGTTGCAACCACATAGCTAGGAGACACCAGTAACACGGACCCGCGACCTGGCAATCATCGATATCGATATTTTGCCTAATTTTGCTTTTTACAACATGTTATCTCTCATTCCTATTCATTCCTTTTCTACTACTACAAATTGGCGCGTAATCCCAGTGCATGAATTGGACCTTATCATAAGATGTCGATCGAGGTTCCAGAGTGAGCAAATGATGTGGATGGTTCGTCACTATCGTTTCTCAGTCGATTCCACACAATGGGTTCAAACAACGTGCAATTCGACATCGTAACTATACAACATGGCATTCCCCACACCGATTGCCTTCCATCTCAAAAAATCATCCTCATCTATGATCGTACAGGTACACAACAGTAGTCTCTTTCCTTGGTGGAGCAACTCCAATGTTCACTTGGCATCCGACGTCTTGGTCTCGTCCTTCCAGCCACTCTGCATCACAAGGCGATGCATGTCAGTCAACGCGAAAGAGGGTAAAGGAAGGCTAGTAGAACGTGACGTACAGGGAAAAGATCGGCATGGCGCTGCCAGTCGAAAAAGTGGACAGGCTGCTTCGGGTCCTCTGCATGCTCTGCCAACGCCGACGACAGCAATGAGACCTCGGCCGGCTGAACCATCTTTGAGAGCGCCTGATCAGCAGGAACGGCCGCCGCCTGATCGCCGCCTTGTGCGGACGCAATCACGTTCCCACTCAGATCCACGAGCTGACCCGTCAACGACTGTGCGATCTTGCTAATAGTGTCGTCCAACGTCTTCTTACTGGGGGTCGCGCTGTGGCGGACGACGATCTTATTGATGATAGTAGGAGAGATCGTGATTATGCCGCGCACGATGGATTGGTTCTCGCGGCGGATGGCACATGCCTTGCACGGCGAATTGTCTTCGCGCGCAAAGACGGCGACGCTGCCAACAAGCTCTGTCTTGTAGTAGAGGTTAAAGTAGTAAGAGGTGCCGACGGCGTGTTCATAGAGCCGAACGAGGACTTTGAAAACACGGAAGTACTGGATTGGCTGGAAGTTGGAAGGGAGATCAACTTCATCAACACCGGGAACGGGGATGTGTTCCCAAGAAGGCAGACTGATTTTTGTGGCATCCGTTTGGAGGTCGACACCGTAGTATTTAGCGATTCTAGCACGCGCCTCTTGGCGTTCTTGGAGGCTAGCTGCTGCCTTGTCGACTTTTACACCCTGGAACTTCTTGTAGGAATAGTCTAGAATAGTAATGTTAGAAATGTATGGTAATTCGAGGAAAGGACGTTACACTTGGGGTATGCATCTGGAGTGAAGAAGCGAGTTTCCTTGCTCATCCAGTAAGTCCCGTCCGGGTGCCTGAATGGAGTAAGAACGCCCCACTCTCCATCATCCTCAATCTTTTGCGAATACGCCAGGGAGTATGTTCCACGTTGCTGAGATCATGTTGCCTTGTCAACCCATAGACTCGGGGAAGTGAATGTACTCACCAATGTCCAATTTACCAGTCCCCCGTTATCTGGTGTGTAGCCGTCACCCATCCAGTAATCCGGGTAGCACCATTCCCACAACGCAACTACGTGGTGTTATCGTCATCAAGTTAGCTCAAGATTCATTCCGTGGCAAAAACGTACGGAGTCGATCGACATTCGCATGGTGGACTGCGCAGAGGTCAGCATAAAAATAAAGTCCTAGACACCAACTCACAGTAGAAGATAGGGTCAAATGCAGACTGATTTCAACTCAGATAATTGATAAAGAATGGAACCGAGTGCACTCACGTAGTCGGGCCAACCCTTGACAAGGAAGGGGGAAAATTAGCACACAGTTCATTCAAAACACGAAGTACAAACCATGTTACCGTTACCGCCCTTCGTGTGACATGTCAGATTTCTTAGATTACATGCCAAATCAAGCAGAATAGCGCACGAGATTTGCATGCATGGTGTCATGTACCCCTTCTAAGGAACCCGTGTTGGTTTGGCTACCAGCCTGCGCAGACTCATTGAAATTGTTTGAAAATTCGTCGTAACTATGTTTGTGAGTCAGCATGGTTAAATCGAGCAAGATACAGAAAATCACATCATGGCAGAGTTTCCATTATCGGGGAATAAGAACAGCGATCCGACGCCGGTTCTAGCGCTATCTGCATTTTTCTTCATAGTCCTAGCGATACAACGAATGAGAACAACACAGCAGCATAAGATAACAAGATCAACCGACGCTTGGAGTGAATTGACGTCGCTTGTGGTTGCGTCCGGGGAGGAAGCAGCATACCGGAGGGTCTGCTTCCATTTGGTGAAATAAGCAGTGATGGTGCCCTACTCACGCACAATATTTGGTACTAGTCAAATGGAACAATATCGGCCACTTACCCTGGTACCGTCCCCAAAATCTTTGGGAATGTAAGGGTACGTGAAGGATACAAGAGGATTCGGCACTGTCACAGTATTTTTTCCAGGTGCGCGGATAGACACTTCTTCGTCGACGAATAAAGATGGTACCCCTTCTTGCGTAACTTTGGGATCGGCCCAGTCCCAGTATCTGCTCGCAGTCAGGAAACCAAAACCGGAGTAAAGACGGGAAATGGAAAGACGCACGGGAATCGAAGCTGCTTGGCTGCATCAGTCCAACGTCCCTTTTCATCATGATTGGTACTCTCGATTTGCCGTGCAATATTCTCTGCATATTCTCCAATTGCTTGCTATTGAATGCCTCAGGGATGTGAAAGATAGACTGCCACCTTTCTACGCCTACCTCAATAAGCATGATATACGGACGGTGCCAGGAAGGAAAAGTGACTGCTGAGTGACTAGAGACAAATACGGTTTAGGCGAGATGCCAAATACAAAAATCATTCAGTGCGACATACTGGCAGTATCCTTCAGATCCAACAGTTAGACAGGTATAGCTCAGAAAAAGTGTTTCTACTGACCTCCAAACCGCGACGGGGTGGGATACATATCTTTCTTGTCGTCATAGCTGAAGTCGACTTTGGCCTCCTCCGGAGTTCGCTTGTCTCCAGTCCACTCGCGATATGGCTTTCCATGAATAGCCCCTATTTCCATGAAAGAGGTACTGTCACGCAGCGGAGGCTGGGTAACATTGGGGAAAGGGATCGGAGTGCCTTTGATATATGCGAAACCGAGAATGAAAAGCGCCCACTGGTAAGGATACTGGTCTTTGAGATCTTCTACGGGAAGGCGATCAAAGACTTGGGTGCTGATACGACCTGTGATAGGGTAGTAGCTCGGGGAGCTTTTCGACGCTGACATGGTCAATCGAGCAGTGGTGAGTACAGTGTAATCGAGGTGGTTGCCTGTGATCTTACAGCAGAGTCAGTGATCCCCTTTTATACGTTTAGCTCCGCAGTTACAACGGGAGATTAATGTACTAAGCTCGGAGCAGCTCCCATACAAGCACCGCCCGGTACACTTGGGCAAGGGGGAGAGCTACGCTCTATGACGGCCGGTACGGCCTGGGCACCTTCAAAAAAACCTGCGGAAGTTTGGATCAATATTGGGGTGACCAATAATAGAGTTATCTCGATCGAAAGAACGAAAATAAAATGGTTAGCACCCCCAGATTTGATCGTGACGTATGATTTGGTGGGAGCTCTCTTTCGCGTTACGTCGATCCGACTAGAACTCGGAGCTCCGCGAAGAGGTCTTCTTGGAATGCATTCCGCGACTTCCGGGACCTCATTTTTGTCCGGACTCAATCTGGGTTTTGCCAAGCTCCCATGCGTGGGCAAGTACTCGAGTGTCTCCCTTGGCCCGCTGCGGCCCTGGTTGTGTGGGCTGCGTCATCTCGTGACATTCCGAAATTCCGAGCGCGCCGTGACAAGCGGTGGGCCGGCCCACTGGCATCAGCATTACCCAACTTGAAGGACGTCAGTGGTAGTGGGTGCTAGGCATCGATCTGGCCACGTGACGGATAGGTAATGCCGACTTGAACTTCAAACTTGGCCCGTGCACTTACTATTATAGCACACACGCCTGAGTCATTGCTACGTATTATTCGTTGTTTCGGGGTCGCTCTCTTTCATTACGTCGAAGACACGAATGGTCTAGTGGCGAAATCTTTGGAGCGGCGGTGATGAAGTGGAACCCACCATTACTGGGGTAGTGACGCTGACACCTCAGGCTCCAAGCGCCACATAAAAGTAATGGATTATCCAGTCACTGGGCTTATTCGCTTCAAATAGGCACTCAGGACAGTCGTGGTTCATCGACATCCATTGGAAACCACATGTCTGTCGAACATAATGCAGACATACGCCCATTGGGATTGATATCCAGGCAAGCCTGCCGCCGTCATTGTGCAGCCTGAGCGTGTGCACATGTAAGTACTACATATTAAAGTTCCATTATCTTCTCACTCCACTTGATCGGCCATCGACTACAGGCTTGTTTCTCAAGTGGTGACCCTTTTCCAAGTTCGACCCGGAGACGTTGGAGATTAAGATCACGCCGCCGCTAGGATTGATTCAATGTGATCCGGATTTCAAACTAGGTTAAGTTCGCACCCGTTCTAGAGCCCCCAGGCTGTGTTGTCCTCGTCCGCAGTTGACAATGCCTCGTCTACGTCATCCTGCCTTGGACTTGTTCGTACAGATGTGTGTTATGGTCTTCTGCTCGGGTGCGAACTAATAAAAATTTTGCGTTGTTTTACCTGATAAAGTACGGTAATTCTCATCATACATAATGCATGGCGTATCTATCTCAGACCGTTTGAACAGTCAGACTCGGAAGGCGTAGTGCCACTCTTTCCACCTCGTGCCTGAGGCCACATCGTGCAACCAAGTTGGTTGGGAGTCACGATCGGGAATTATGTATCTACTTTTCGAAAAATGAAAATGCAATGACTCGCTCCGTTTCCCATACCTGACGAGCCGTGCTTTGTATTAAATTCAAGATCAAATTGACTGGCTGGTTCTCTGCCCTCCGGCGCCTTGTCCAACCCTTTCCCGGGTTGCATCATAGGCCATCAGCGAGAGGCGAAGTGTGCTATTGGTACTAAATACGTTGCATGAAATGCGCATCGCCTCAGCTGTTCGCCGGTCCATCATCACCACGGTTCAGAGTTCATGCATGGTTCGCAAACCCCAGAACGACCAGACCAGTTTTCCGATCACTACGCTGTGCCCCAGAAATTTGATTTCTAGTGATCGCAGTTTAAGGGATCAGGCGGCCGGGCAAAGAAGCCTTGAGGCTTGGCGGCCAAGGAGCGGTGACAATGCGTTTCTCACAGAAACGGCATTTTATATGCAGGAAGAGAGAAAGAGCGAGCGACCGCAGGAAAAATACGGGAGTATCATTGAGCTTTCCGGTCAGGCCCTGAAGTCAAGCCACTTACAGGTAATGCGTTTGGACTGTCCATGAGTTGTCTGGTCTCTCACGATGTCTCGTCTACCATCTTGTGCTCTGCATTCGCCGATTTTTGTCTCACTAGTCAAAGCATCATTGTGCCTCGGAGCGACGAGGTCGGACAAGCTCATTTCATTTCATTTACGAAACCGTCCGATGATGATGATTCGATTCGAGACCGACCTTCAAGTGTTCTCTTATCCGTGCGGCAAGTCCGAGTACGACGTTAGATCCGAAAGCCATTATGTAGGCTACGATCGGTTGGTGAGCAACAAAATCGCGGGGAGTATGACATGCAAGCAGGCCGCAGTGACGAGTGACCCACCCTGTGAAATACGAGTGGTAAATCCGCAAAACAGACGGTAACGAAACAGAACATGGCGCACGTCCAGCGGAACTCGGATTTCGTCACTGCGGAGGTCGTACACCTGGATATAAGGTGCTTTCCACGGCGATGTGAGATTCAGAGGACATCGGGGGCTCCGTCGAGGACGAGAGTCACATATCGCAGGTATGACAGGCCTACCGTCAAATTCGGTCCCAGCTTGGTCCCAGCAATACATACAGGGAGACTATACAACCGATGCTTCAACGACACGTTCGCGAGTGTGACAAGACGACGAATACATGCGGTGGTGATAGATCGACTTGCACACATGGTCGGAGCTAGGAAAGAACGTCTAACTATCATTGACGATCTCCATGATTGCCAGTGACTACTCACCTAGCTCAGCGCTCGTCGTCTGTTCAAGCAATCTCTAGGAAGACGTTGGAATCGCCATTCCAGCCCCACAGTAATGCCAAATGCCACGGGAAATAAAAATAGGTTGAACTGAGGTGGGGACAGGCGTACAGGACATGGGTTCCGATGAGGGGCACGTGTACTAGTAGGCTGGAAGACAATGGGTCCCGCAAGGAAACAAATCATACGTCTTTCTTGCTGTACATAGCAAGATTCTGTATACGTACCACTGAACACATTACACGAACGACGATTGGAATCGACAGAGGAGAAGAAATACGTTCAGTCGCGTTTATCAGGAACGGTAAGTATATGGTGAGTAGTGGAGAGGAAGCAAATATTCGTGTGGAGTGTGGAGAACCACCTCAAAGTAGGCGAGATGAAAGGACATGCAGACGCAGTGGACATCTTGCCCGACCGGATCGTGTTCAACGACTGATGACAAGCCTCCAGTGGGCGGGGTAAATTTCTCACACGCATCGCCACTGTCACGTGGTGATGACTGCAAGTATCTACTATCCATGGACCATCACAGTGGTCCCTCAGACCGGTCACATAGAAGCGGCAGGGGATGCATAGCCTGTAGATTCGTCGCAACCTCTGATTCTTCAACCTCGTTCTAGGATAGTCTAACACACATGAAACTCGCTTCTGGCATTGACTATGCTGAGGTCTCGACAATGATGATTCCGGGAAACTACGACTCCATGCAATTGGTTGGCTCACGGCGTCTCTGCGGGTCATTCCTATCGTCTCTGTCGCATCGGTTCCCACAATGATGATGTGTCATTCGCAGGCTCTCGTTTCAGATCATCATGGTCATCTTGTGCCCGACGGTCATTCAGCCACTCATTAACAAGTTGTAGCCGCCCCGGCAGGCGATCCCGAGGATCAAAGCCGTCCTTGCGCATGAGCTCGGTCATTGGTACCATACGCACCCCACGAGCTGCTCTGGATCTCCCAGGTCCACATCTCTAGTATCCTCGACCTCTTTCCCGCATTTTTGCACGCGCCGCAGTTTCTCGGGGCGTTTGATTTCTCAAAATCGGTCTCGGCGCGTCCGCTGATTATTGTTGCGTTTTATTGTTCGAGGCACGTAGTTTGGATCCCTGATTCGATGGATGTGCTAAATTGACGTGAACTGGTAGATTCTTTTGACGCCAACGGAAGCGTTGCTTTCAACTTTATCTCGCGTCGATACGAGTGGGGTGGATCGCTTTGCATGTGGACTTCGGGATTGGCTGGGCGTGCTTAGGGTGCAGGGATCCTATCATATTCAAGTTACTTTGTTATTTCGAGATGACTCCTTTAGGGTCCTTTCGACTACTTATACTTTCCAGCCAACCGCAAGTACATGAACGATGTAAAAGAGTAAAATAGCAGAAAATCTGGAATGGCAAGAAGCTACAAAGACAAGAAAGAATATGGGTACGGAAAATTTAGGATGACACTGAGTTACGAAAATGAATGACACCGAAAGTCTACAAAGCCAATGTGACGCTAGGTTGTGTCGGGGTTATTAAAACCAACCTAGTAGCAAGGGCAATAGTCATGGTGTATAGGACAACACAAAAAACACAATACTTACGAGAAGACCAAGATCGTGGAAATCTTCGATGGAATCGATTGTGTTGCCTACAGACGTGAGACTGATGTGACCAGGCAAGAACCAGTAAGAATGGCGCGAGGCAAGAAGGCCCTGGTGCTGCCCATTACAAAAGCGATGAATCGCTTCGAAGGTGGCCTGTGGAAATGCATAGCAGGAGCTCTGCAGCAGGAAGTGGGAGGGAAGAAACTGGCGGATGGTAGTTATGATGCGTGATATACGGACGAGGGAAGGTCCGTTGGCATGTGGCGGGTCCCACATGATGGGCCACATCAAGGCCTGGAGGACGCTATCACCGTGTTGATGACCATCATCTTGACCCAAGTATGTCACACTGCACTCTGATCCACCCCACAGGCCAACCGCTGCGAACAGGCCTCCTCCAGTGACCCTTCGTTCCACCCTAAAAAATAGGAGTGGTCTATTTGGCTGTTGAGATTGAGCAGCGATGATGAGAAATTCGCGGTGTAGACGTCCGAACCACTTTGGTCGCCGGACGTAACCAACTTCGGTAACAACATAGTCGGCCGCATGATGTTCCACGCGCCGCAGCCATTCGTCTGTTCGCTGAGGTGTGTTCAGGAGGAGCAACTCCGCAAGGTTTGCCATTTTGGTGGGGGTTTTCTTTTCGAGAGTGGCACCGGCAGTAAAGTCAACCTTGAAGTAGGTACCCATTGTGCCGCCTTTACAGTGCTGTTGATTCATGACAGAATGCAGTTTTCTTTGAATGTGAATTAGTGAAAGTACTAGAGAACGTGACAAACTTTCCTAGTCTGGGTGTTGGCACGCCGATCCGATCATCCAGTGCCACATACACAGGCAACGCTCATCATGCATGTGACTTGCAGGTACCCAGCCATGCACCTGCGCGACCGGGACGAGCGCGAGAAGTGAGAGGAGGATACCTGCGATGTACCTCGAGACAATGCCCTGTAATGAAATATGCAACGTGGCGCGCGCAGGGGCGGCAACGCATGCCTTTTGCGCCGGGCTCTGGCGACCCGGGTTGCGAGATGGATTCGAGATCTGTGGTGAGGACGTGGTCGGCGTCAAGGTCAGTGGAGGCTTACTCGAAGCCCTGCAAATCGTTGAATGTCGACAAACTTGAAGGTCACACGGTCGATATACTTGTTCAAGTGCGCTGTCGAAGAGAGAATACACTCTTTCCCGTGCAGAATTTCATTGCCAAGGCGGACACACGCGCGGAAAACGCGATCACCTGGACACTTCAACCACGAGAATGTTCAGCGGAGTTACACGATTCTCGTGAGGGTATTAGACGGAATCTTTGACATCACGAGGGCCATCCGCAGGGCAGAAGCGTTCTTCAAGAACACACGAAACAATACAGACAACCTTCAAGCCCGCGGACACATTAGCAAGCACGACAAGAAACAACAAGGAAAAACGGCTCACATGAATTCCTGTATAGTAACGTTCCATTTCTCTCAACTTTCGAACGGACTCATTTCCGATGCTGCAATTTTCAGGAAAGGGTGTAGGAAAGTGAAGAAAGTTCAGATAGCCGCAAAAAATTACATGAGAGTCCCATAGGTCGCTAGGCAGAGAGCAGTACGTTTCTGGCTGTGAAAACCAGTCCCAAGTCCTACACGCAAACACAGCAGCCTGAAAGATCAGACACGCTTGCGGCGAAGTCCGACCACTGTCTAACCATGCCAGGAGCGCCGAGTTCCTCCTTCCACCCGCCCTGTCCGTACGTCAGAAAATAAGAAACAAACGATCGACCAAAGTTGAACGTACAGGGAAGAGATCAATGTGGCGTTGCCAGTCGAAAAACTGCACGGGCTGTTTCTTGTCTTCCGAATGTTCCGCCACCGCAGCAGATATTAACGCGACTTCGACTGGGCGGATCGTGCTTGATGCTGCTTGGTTAGCGGGTACCGGCGTCACCGTGTCACCACCTCGCGCGGATGCGAAGACGCAACCACTGGCGTCGACCAGTCTCGCAGACAGCGCATGCGCAATGTCGCTCAGGGTACTCTCCGGCGTCCTCTGAGACTGCTGACCACTGCGGCCACCAATGATCTCGTCAATGACGTGTGAAGGGATCGTGATCACACCACGCATGACAGACTGTTTCTCGCGGCGGATGCTACATGCCTTGCACGGCGAACTATCCTCGCGTGTGAAGATGGTAACGCTACCGACCAGTTTTGTCTTGTGGTACAGGTTAAAATAGTAGGATGCACCGATAGCATGTTCATAGAGCCGGACGAAGACTTTGAAGACTCGGAAGGACGGGATTGGCTGAAATTTGGAAAGCAGATTAGCTTCACCACGACCAGGAACAGTGACGTGCTTCCAGGAAGTGACGTCAATCCTCTTTGCGTCCGTCTGGAGGTCGACACCGTAGTGTTTGGCGATTCTGGCCCGCGCCTCTTGGCGCTCTTGGAGACTAGCAGCAGCTTTGTCTACTTTGATACCCAAGAATTCCGGGTAAGAATAGTCTAGAAAACAAGGTTGAATGATTGACATGATCCATAGAAGAAAGCGCGTTACATTTGGGGTACGTATTTGGAGTGAGGAAGCGGGATTCCTTGCTTGTCCAGTAAGTCCCATCTGGGTGCTGGAATGGAGCGAGGGGGCCCAATTCCCCTTGATTCTCGATCCTTTGTGAATACGCCGCAGAGTATGTTCCATCTTTCTAGATTCCGTTGCCATGTTAAATTCACTCCGAGAAGCGTGATGCACTCACTGCTTCGCCCATCCAGTAGTCTGGGTAACACCATTCCCATAACGCAACTACGTGATACCGCGTAAGTCAGCTGGTGTCAGCTGGTGCTATATTGTGACCACAACGTACGCAGCCTGTCCATATTCGAATGGTGGACTGCATAATGATTAGCGTAGAAATAGAAGCCCCAGACACCCACTTACTGAAGAAAATGGGGTCAAACGCAGCCTGTGATTACAATTTGAACGATTGAGAAAGAACGAAAATCAAGGCACTCACATAATCAGGCCAAGTCTGGACAAGTAGAGGAACGAGTTAGCACTCAGCCATTCAGAACGACGTTTTACAGACCATGTTGCCGTTGCCACCCTGCATCAAACGCGAGTTAGGTCCCGCAGATTGTCAATACAAATTTAGAAAACCTACAAGAGTCGCATGGATGGTATTATGGACGTCTTCCACGGAACCAATTTTGTTTGGTTCGCCAGCCCGAGTAGATTCATTGCATATATTTGAAAACTCGTCAAAGCTATACGCGTAATCAGCATTGCTAGACTGGATCTAACCGGAGAAAACTCACATCTCGGCGGGGTTCCCGTCATCAGGGAACGTGAAGAGCATCCCAACACACGTCCTAATACCGTCTGCTCTCTGTCTCAGTTGTCTAAGAGTAACTAAATGAGAAATGCAACAGCGGTAACGCAAGGAGCTTTACCCACGCTTGGAGCTCGTCAATGTTGCTATTAGCGTGTGGAGAAGAATACGGATGCCGGACCGTCTTCTTCCACTTTGAATAATAGGCAGTGCTTCCTTTCTACAAACACATTCCTAGAATCGATCATCGGTTGACTGCTAATGGTGCTTACCCTGTCACCGTCTTGAAAGTCGCGAGGAATATAAGGAAAGGTGAAGGACGCAAGAGGATTTGACACTACCAGAGTCTTCTTCCCTGGAGCGCAGATAGAGACTTCCTCGTCAAGAAGTAAAGACGGTACCCCTTCTTCCATGACTTTCGGATCAGCCCAGTCCCAGTATCTGTTCGAGTCAGAACCCTAAAGCGGGGTAGAGGCAGAAAAATGAGACACACGGAAATTGCAGTCGCTTGGCTGCGTCAATCCAAAGTTCCTTTTCTGCAGGATAAGCGTCCCCAATTTTCTGTGCAATGTTCACTGCGTATTCTCCAATTGCTTGCTATCAAAGCACATCAGGGAGGTTGAAGAAGAGCGTAGTTCTGCCACACGTACCTCGATAAGCATAACATACGGGCGATGCCAAGAAGGAAAAGTCACGACGTGATGCCTAGAGATAGATGCAATTTGGGAGAGAATGCTGAGTATTTCCGCATGACATACTGGCAATATCCTTTAGATTGAATGGTCAGACTGGATGGATCCCAGAAAGAGCTATTTGAGATTACCTCCAAATGGAGCCGGGGTAGAATACGGGCTCTTTTCCTCGACGGCGAAGTCGACTTCGACATCCTTTGGAATCCTTTCGCCTGACCATCCACGATACGGCTTGCCATGAATACCCGCTATTTCCATAAACGAGGCACTGTCACGCAACGGAGGGTGGGCCACACCGGGGAGAGAGATTGGGTTCCCTTGGATATATGCGAAACCAAGGACGAAGAGGGCCCATTGGTAGGGTAATTGTTCTCTGAGGTGTTGTACGGGAAAGCGGTCAAAGACTTCTGTGCCGATGCGCCCAGTGACGGGGTAGTAAGAACAGCGTTCGGATGCAGACATGGTGGGTCGAGCAGTGTGGTGATCCGGGTGTAACCACTGCCAGCTATGCATTATGTAGTAGCGAAAGCTAGCCGAGCAACTTGGGACCCGAACGAGGGCATGACAGCGGAGAGTTTATTAGCGAGACCTTAAGTACTGTCAGTCAAGACTAACCGAGCAACAGTAAATACTCATGTAGACGTGCAATTTACAAACATGGTTCAGATCGTAGCGACGCTATACCGTAATACGAGGGGCGGGAGTGGACAAAAGTTGATCACACTTCAACCATGGATCCGCGGCATTTTTCACTTTTAATCCCGTTTAGTCGGAATTCCTTTTTTGGGGTGATACGACCCAGAACAGAGCTTCGATGTTTGCTCTACAATGACGATTCGCTCTTTGGACACTGAGAAAGATCGACAAGCACGAACACGAATCCAGTATTTGAGACACGGAATTCTACTCTAACAACCTGCACCAGGAGCCGACCTCGCTTCAAGACTTGCAGTTCAGTAATGCTCTCCGCATCCACACCAAGCTCGAGATCGAAGTAATTTTCAAGCCCCTACCTCCCAACGATGAATCAGGCGACCCGTACCTCGTTGCGAAGGTGTTACCCAGCGCAGATACCGGTGGGCACTGCACAGGCTGAACAACTTGATGTTGCCTGTTGGAAGATGTGTACAAGACGCCGACCAGCTCGCCACATAGGATGATCCATGTTATTCACGGACGGAATGATAAAAATGAGGATCTGGTGAGTCAACACGAGAACTCGAAGGAAGGAAATACATAACCTTGCCGGATTGAACGATCCATCTTCCTTGCCAGGATAGTGGTGCTATTCCCCAATCCTTCATGCTCAGGGGTCCACTGTCCCAAAGTAAACGCTCACACGGTTCACCGAATGGCTAGTCGCAGGCTTGCTCTGGGACGCGCTGCGCAATCCGACCGCTTGCAAAACCCGCGCCGATGCCGAACGCGGTGTGATTATGATGTTGAAGACAACCATTCGACTTCGCAGACGAGTCGGAGAGGAGTCAGAGGACCGGATAAAGAGCGAAACGATACACCGGCAAGATGCGAAGTTCGACATTGATACCTACAGAAAACGACTCCGGTGTTTATTTGGGAAATAAGAAGCATTGCATCCGAGGCGGAGACTTACCTTGCTCATATTGTGTGTCGGACGACCAGTCCGGTGAAGGTGGCATTCTAATGAAACGAGGTCATTGGAGCCGATGGACCTGAAGATCAACGCACTTGACTACGTTGTCTGCAATCTTGAAGCTAGCCAAGTGGACCAGTGGGCCTGTGTGGGTGTGGATTCGGGGTGGATGTGGACGTGGACGTCACGACACATATTAATGGTGATGATCGATCATGGACGCGAATTGTTCTTGAACCTTCACCATCATGCCCTTCTGCACCTCTCTAAATGTCTCTCCCGGGAAAAAACGCGTCTGTTCTGGCTCTGACGAGGAGTCCACCCCAAAGAAACGAAGAATCACGTACGTGTCTGTCTTTCCTCCCGAGTCTCCCATTCTCATCGCACACAGCTCACCCACTCCCCGTCCCGTTCACGAACCCTCGCGCTCATTTCCAAAACATCTTTAACGACTGAGCAACCTACATTCCGCTCTCCAACGTGTGCTCTCTTTCGCAGTTGCTAGATGTAGCCAGCCCTTCGGAGGGCAACTTATATACGATCAATCCAGGACAAAGGATCGGACGTCGTGAAAGAAGAAAAAGAGATCAGATCAGACAACCTGCAAAGATGAATAGAATGTATCGTAGGGAGCTTTCAAACTATTCTTTTCGAAAAGCGGTTTCCAGGACACCTGTCAATCCGACAAGCTCGCTGACTGAGAGTTCTTGTTCGCTTTCCAGCGTGCTCACTACCCAAGTCTTCGACGCCGCTTCCAAGGAACTCACGACGATGTTCAAACAAATTCTCGAAAACATGTACGCCGAAGCGCTCACGAACGAGCTCCAGTCCGTTTCGCGTGCCTCCCGTTTCGTACGCTTATTCCCTCACAAAACCGGCCGCGCTCACAAATTCAATCCGTGTCCGATGTGCACTCGGACACTGGCACTCCTCCTATTCTGGGTCTGGTACCGATGCCGGTCGTGCGTCTGCAGTATCCGGTAGCCGGACTGAGAAAATGTCGGCGTTCAGCTCAATCTTCTTGGACGTAGCCGGTAATATACCACATTTCTCACTCACTGGAATCCTCGAAAAGTGACCGTGGAGGAACAAGCACAGCCACAGCACAATGTTTTGGACGAGTCTACAGCTTGGGCTGACGCTACTAGTAGTAGTAATACCTCACTCGTTCCTCACCACTCTTTGTCGCACCCACGCCTCTCCCTTGGGCCTTGAGCGCGACAGTATCCGGACCCGGCCCGCCGAGCACTTCCAGCCATACTCGGTCTCCATGCCGCGCATCCGTAGCGTGTACCAAACTCACTTGGAACTTGAAAATCCGCATGTTTGAAAAGATGTAGGTGACGACCCAACAAGTACTAGACCGAAGCAATCAGGTCAACGAGTAGGTGCATTTGGCTCATTCTGTTCGAATGCGACTGTGGTCATATATATATACAAATTGTATACAAACATCAATTCTTGCGACACGCATTCAGTAATTCAATCCGTGCAACCATATCCGACGAATATTTCACCGTTACGCGGACCCCTGAGATTCTTCTTTCCACCCGCTCTGTAGGGCGAGAGTATGTCAGCAGATTAACGGACTCGGGGATTCATAGAACGTACTGGGAAAAGATCCACATGGCGCTGCCAGTCGAAAAAGTGCACAGGCTGTTTCTTGTCCTCCGTGTGCTCCGCTACTGCTGCAGATACTAACGCGACTTCGGCTGGTTGGACCGTGCTCGACGCTGCCTGGTTACTTGGCACAGCCGCCACAGTATCGCCACCCTGAGCAGACGCGTAGATGTGGCCGTTGGCTTCAACGAGTTTCGCAGACAGTGCATGCGCGATGTCACCCAGAGTCTTGACCAACGTGTGCTCGGATCGCTGGCTACTGTGTTGGGTGATGATCTCATCAATGATGTACGAAGGGATGGTGATCACCCCGCGCACAACCGATTGGTTCTCGCGACGGATGACACACGCCTTGCATGGCGAATTGTCTTCGCGTGCAAAGACGGCAACGCTGCCAACAAGCTCTGTCTTGTAGTAGAGGTCGAAGCGGTAAGAATTGCCGATCGCGTGCTCAGGGAGCCGAACGAGGACCTTGAAGATACGGAAGTTGTCGATTGGCTGGAAGCCGACAGGGAGATCTAGTTCGTTTGAGTTAGGCACAGTGATATGTGCCCAAGAGGGTGTATGAACAGTCGACGCTTCCTTCTGCGGGTGAACATCGTAGTATTTGGAAATCTTTCCGTGTGCCTCTTGACGTTCTTTGAGATTACCTGCAGCTTTGTCGACTTTGACGCCCAAGAACTCTTTGTAGGAATAATCTAAGGGGGTGTCCATGTCAGCCATGTACGGTGACTCTCGGTTAAAAATTGGCACATTTAGGGTACGCATCCTGAGTAAAGAATCGGGCATCCTTGCTCGTCCAGTAATCACCGTTGGGGTGCCTGAATGGCGTAAGGGCACCCCACTCCCCATGATCCTCAATTTTCTGCGAGTATGCCGCAGTGTACGTCCCGCGGTTCTGGAATAATGTCGCAGTGTCAGTCAGTCAACTTGGAGAAGGGCTCACCAGAAGCCATTTTGCATCAGCCCCTTTGCCGGTCTTGTAGCCATCACCCATCCAGTGCTCTGGATAGCACCAATCCCACAAAGCGACTACGCATAATCATTAGATCAGTCCACGTCAAGCGAATATCGTGACATACGGAGCCTGTCAACGTTGGCATGGTGGACTACGTAACCCAGCAATTAGCATGAGAATGAAATCTCCCAGCATCCACTTACAGAAGAAGATCGGATCAAAGGCGGCCTATGAGTCCAGCTTTAATAATCGAGATAGAATGCAACAGCCGTGTGCACTCACATAGTCCGGCCAGGCCTTATCAAGTATCAGCGCGAGTTAGCACCCGGATTGCATAATTTCCAAAGTACGAACCATATTACCATTTCCGCCCTGCATTCGATACAAATCAGATTCCGCACGTTCAACAAACTGAACAAACATACAAGATTTACGTGCATCAAGTTATGCACACCTTCGAGGGAACCCATGTTCATTTGGTCGCCGCTCTCGAGCGATTCGTTCAGAGTGTTGGAAAACTCGTCATAGCTGCGCCCACTAGTCAGCATGGCTGGCGCATATCGAAGGCGAATAAAATCACATCTTTGCAGAGTCTCCAGTGTCCGGAAATGCGAACAAGTGCCCGATGCTTCTGCGAATACTGTCTGCCTGTTGTTTCATAGTCCTGATGATTCCAGGAAATAAGCAAAATATAACGTCGCAACGGGCACGTAACCAACTTTTGAAGTGCATCAATGTCACTCTTAGTTGGAGTTGGAGAAGACTCGGCATAGCGGTATGTTTGCTTCCACTGAGTGAAGTACGCCGTGGCCTTACCCTACATAAACAAATATCAATGATCAGATGAAGTATCAGTTGTGGATCATGCTCACCCTTGTGTTGTCTTCGAAATCATCAGGGATAGTAGGGAATGTGAAGGACACGAGAGGGTTAGGCACAGTCGCAGTTTTTCCTCCTGTGACCATGATGGACAATTCCGGCTCGTAAAACAAAGAAGGGACCCCATCACTGGACACTTTCGGCTCGGCCCAGTCCCAGTATCTGCGTGGAACGAGTGACTTGAAAGGGAAGTCGAAGAAGGGTGAAGTAAGACGTACGGGAATCGAAGTTGTTTGGCCGCGTCAACCCAGTGTCCGACTTCGTTAGGGTTGAATTTCTCAATCTGTTGTGCAATGTTTTCTGCATATTCACCGATCACTTGCTGGACAGAATTCAATAGATAGGTGCACAAAAATTGCTACATTATTACCTCGACGAGCATGACATACGGACGATGCCAAGATGGAAAGGTGATCGCCGCGTGACTAGACGAACTCTGTTCAGGAAAAGGTTTGTCGGAAGACCACTCAGCATAACGTACTCGCAATAACCTACAGGCTGCGTATTAGACAGGCAGAGATCAACGAGCAGTACATAGCTCACCTCCAAAGCGAGACGGGGTGGGGTACATATCTTTCTTGTCTTTATAGCTGAAATCGACCTTTGCGTCTTCGGGACTTCGTATGTCACCCAGCCACTCACGGTAGGGCTTGCCGTGAATGGCTCCTAATTCCATCAGAGAAACAATGGGGTTTGGTACGGGATCAGTAACGCCAGGGAATGGAATCGGGGTCCCTTTGATATACGCCCAACCAAGGATGAAGAGTGCCCACTGGTAAGGCTGATTAGCCTTAAGCTCTTCTACGGGGAGACGATCGAAGGTTTCCTGGGTGGTCATACGACCTGTGACGGGGTAGTGATCGGATCCTGACATAGTAAATGTTAGTGGAAATGTGATCGAGGTAGTAGCCTGGTGGCAGTTTGCGCAGACCGTCGACACCTTTTATACTGTTCCATTCCTCTAAGCAAAACGAGGGTTTCGTTCGTCCCTGATTGTGAAATGCCTCGTTGCTACGTATTCCTATGGCAGGTGATCGTGTTTGGTATATTTCCGTCGCGATCTCCGTTTGAGTTCAGGGCGCCCCACAGTATTGAGCGTGAAGCGATATCCGCTTTGGGTATACTGACTGGACCTTTGTCCAGATGACCATCGAGCTTACCCAGAAAGGGTAGGGCATGCTTCTACTCGGGTGTCCAGCATAACGAGTGAGTCATCGATGTGACTCCCCGGTGATGGACCCTGGTTGGAACGAGGATGCCCTTCCGTACATGGAGCACCCCATCGCGCACCCGATTAGTAGTGGCGATCGAGTTTACGAACAATTCCATGCCAATTTTTTCCAGGACCGTGAGTCTTGTGACTTGGAATGCTGAGATCTGGGCCAGTAACTGACGTTACTTCTCGACCCCTGTACGGATATTTGCTGTGTGCCGGATGCTCTATTCGCTTCGTACGGTGCAGGAACAATCCTGTTCGGGTTCGATTGATTGTCATCCCCACCCCACAGGTAACAGTGGCGTTTTAACGAGTCTTCTAGAATCCCTCGTGCACGCCTGATTCAGAGAAATTCAAAGTCAAATGAAGGGTGGTTTAGACACAAACAAGAAGCTACCGTCGGAACAAGTTATGCCATAAGCTTGAGCGAGTCGCTTTCGAGTTGTTGGTCGTGTACAGCGATGCCAGTGTGACACCGTCGATGATGACGGATTGTCGTCAGGGAAAAGTCAGGACCGATGCATTCCATAGTAAGTAGACCAATGGCAATTGTTAAAAAAAAGGGATTATCACGACCCTGACTCTCCCTCAGGATGCACGACCTATGTGATCACTAGAAGCGATCAAACCCCAAGTATTTACCTTCTGCCAGTGATTTTGTGGTCCGAGCGTAGGATTCCAAGGACTGTTACCACTGGCTGATGATCTGAAGTGAGTGTCGCTGGCAAATTTCGTTGCAACCTGATAAGTAAAGGGAGTTGTGGATTCGTTGGAGCCACGATGTCTGACCGTAATGAGAGACTCGGAACAACCCCTTATAATTAGTAGTAGATTACAGAGACTGGTCCGTCACACAGTTATCATCGTTCCTCACTCGATCATGGGCCCGATACAGATTGGCACTCAGATTGCACCACATCTTGGTTCCGTTCCGGATTCACCAGTCCGCAAGTGAACCCAAAACGAATCTACCAAACAATTATTTAATAGGGTGGTTCAGAATTGAAATCGGCGGTCGATTTGGGACGGATTTGGGACGGATCTGGGAATGGATTTGGGTCAGCTGGCATCACCCAAAACCAATTTCAATTTTTCCTGGACCCGAAAGGTCCAGGTCTCAAATCCAAAAATTCGCCGCAAAGTTTTCCCATAAAAGGCAATTCCGAAGACTTCCCGGTTAGCGACACTCGCCCCTCACTTTCTTGCGACGCCTCTTTGCTTGCTCATTCTACGGACTCCTCAGTCCGTTTTGTGACGATTGTATAATATGTATTGTATGGGGGTAATAACTCTTTTTTGCTTCCTCTTTTTACGGGGTCCTTTTTGTCTCAATTCTTCTGACTAGTGCCACAGTGTGTCATTTTCCACACCTCTTTTTATTTGTCGATGCCGCCACGTGTTCCTTCAGTTGTATTGGCACATTCTAATTTGCAAGCTTCTCTCAGGTCCGTCCGCGCTCGTCTCGTAGCGTTGAACATGAAGATGGAGGTGCTTAAGAATGACGGTGCCTTGTTAGAATGCCACAAATTATCTGTGTGGTTGTGTTATATAGTTTTCTGTATTTGTATCGCGAAATTAGCTTGCTTGCGGGTTCAGGTTTGCCCGGAGGGCCATGTGAAATGACATACCTGGATT
Source organism: Zangia roseola (assembly GCA_038090095.1). Taxonomy (NCBI): domain Eukaryota; kingdom Fungi; phylum Basidiomycota; class Agaricomycetes; order Boletales; family Boletaceae; genus Zangia; species Zangia roseola. The sequence continues at coordinate 37,910 of JBBPMD010000069.1, forward strand.
TGAGACGGATTTCGAGTTGATTTGGGTACAGCGAAGCCGTGGCTGCGCGCTGGCCCGTCGGAGTTTCAAATATGAATATGTGAAACGCGTGGTATGGATAAGATAATCATAACAAGCGTTTCGTGCGGATGGAACAGGCATGAACAATTAATTAAGTAGTAGTGAACGGTACACGACGTTTGTACATGATAGGCTATTGCTTGAATCACAAAAGAGAAGCATGGTGTCATCTCTTCGCTTCACTCTGGGCAGAGAGGCTGTATACAGTTGACCGTGTGCGAACGGATCAATACGGAGGTCGAGGGCTGATCGAGTGAGTGTAAGGCCTTGGCAGCTATTGAAAGTGCTTGCATATGCAAGGCAAAGTGGAAACTGTTTTCTTGTGATAGTCCAGTTGGAGTCGCACAGATAGAACTGGAATGAGGTGTCCTGTTGTTCAATCCACCTAAGTCAGAGCCAAATGCGGCGCGCCAAGTTGGAGACTCTTCAATCAAAGTCAAAAGGGCGTCGGTCTTGTGGAAATATTCCTCCTTGCCCCATCTAGGTTGTATTTAGTGGATTTCGGATGACATCGCAGTCGCAGGAAACACACGGAACGACAACGCGTGAACCTCTGGTCTCGTCACTGAGTTGCGAGTCTTGTACCAGTGGGCTAGGGTTTTCCTTCTCGGCAGTCTTCTTGGAGTCGTTTTTGGTCGGTGAGGCCTTGGAATTTGACTTGCGGGCCATGAGGGTATATAGGGTATACCCGGCGTCCGTAGCAGATGGAACCGTAGCGCGGCATGCAGCCGTGATTCGAACTCAGATGGATATGCCGACCGTGGCCGAAATCCGCGCCTAAACGGATTTCACTCAGGTGGTCTGAAATCGACTAACGAAAACCACGCCAAATCGACTGCCGATTTCAATTCTGAACCACCCTAATATTCATGACATGAATGTAGTAGTCGCGATTGAGTTTAACGTTTAACATTCTGAGAATATGAGAGGATAGCTCCCTGCATGCCGCTCATCGGTAGTGAAGCCGCCCGTCGCGTACAAGTTAGGGTGCAAATCGGGACAAGTATTCGGCTCAAGATCCAACGCCTCACAAACACCACCCCACCGCACATCCAAGATCCCTAATGCACCGGTTCTCGCTCAACGACAGCGCGGTCGTCAAACACTCGCGTTGTTTATCCTTTTGACCCCGCAAACCGTATGCCTTGGCAAGGAAATACCACACCTCGGGTACGTCCCATCCTGGACCGCGCGACATGTATTCCAGCAGACCGGCACTCAAGTCGACCTTGTCAGGATCAGGGCCATCACGTGACTCAGAGGAACGCGAGGAAGAGGGCGGAGTGAGGTAGACGCGACACATGTGCACGGTGGCAGAGACGTCATCGGGGGAAATGAACAACGCCTTTTGAAATGCCTCGACTGCTTGTCGATCGTGGTTCAATGCGTGGTGGTATAAACCAAACTGAGCCGACGCCGTTATCGGAATAAATCTACGCAGGCGAAAGAAGGGTACGTGCCTGAACCCAAACAGACGGGTTTTCATGGTTTTTGACCTCTGCTTCTTGTATCGCACCTTTGGCCTGGTCGATCTTGCCCAGTCTACGGAAAGTGGCAGCGGATGATGCCCACAATTCGCTCAATAGTTTATCCTCCCTGGAGGCTTGAGGTATCGGTTTGGCGTCTTGTACCGGGGGGGTAGGTGGTGGAGGTGGAGCAGGACAGTCAACGACCGGTTGTCGCGCATCTTCATTGTTGTTGCTACTGCGTTTCAGAGAGCGAAGGGGCCGGCGGGAATGTATGGAAGAGGCCTGGTAAGGATCGTTTTGAAGAACTGCGCGGAAATCTATCAACGTAAGTACGAACAACGAAATTAAGTGTGCATGCATGAAAGTTACCTGGAGTAGAGTTCCTCCGCCTCAAAGGACCGTTCCTGACGACGCCATGTCCAATTTTTCTCGATATAGTGCTAATCTTCTCTTGTCCTTTATGAACACGGTTCTTGAGCATCTGCTGCACTTTCTTTCCTGCAGAGGTATCGCGATCCGACGAAAACGAGCGCTTGGAGAGCGTGGGTATCGGAAACCTGCGATCGGCGTCTGCTGGAGTCGCAGGAGTGACGGTGATTGGAGGCGGTTGTAGGTGGCCGGTTGATTGGTCAGGGGGTGGCTCCATCGAACCAATCAGCTCGGCGTTCACCTCGATCTCATGAGATTCAGAAACAATGACTACGGAGCCCGTCTGTGTCACCGCTGAGCGTGAGCCGGTATCTACAGAGGATCTCACTGAATCCGCGTTTTGTCAACATAAGCGCAACCGTTCAAGTCAAGATCCACGTACGTTGAGTCTCAGACACCGTTCCCTTTCGCTCCGCGATCCATCCAAAAACATCTACCCATCTGCCCTCCGCACCTTCTGGCCCTTCTACATGCTCTGTCACCGCCATCTGCGTGAGTCTCAACTGTAATGCGTGCTCGAAAGCATCCTGCGGCTTCGGGGCGGGGCGATCAGGAAGGGAATCCAAGAGGGTAGCTGAGGGGGGGATCAAAGTCGCGTCTGGGTCAAGGATCATCTCATGGACCAATGTTCCGTGAGTGACGATGCTATTCCCTTCATATGAGCATTCATCAATCCCACTTTTCTCTGTTTCGTCGGCCACGACCTCATTTGGCGTACTCTTCTCACTCTTCTCTGGAGTAGCGCCCGCATCGCTTGGAGTTTCTTCCATCTCTGAGGAAGCCTCGTTGATTGCGGCGCCAATTTCTAATACCTCTCGCGCCTTCGTCCACTCTCCTTGAGCCGTGAGTAACAGACCGAGGAGGTGCCAATGACGAATCTCGTTGGGAGCGTCCTCCACGGCAGCGCGAGCAGCGGAGATAGAGTCATCGATGCTCTGCAAAGGACCGGGCAACGCGAGCGCGAGCGCAAGCTGGTGGTGCGCACTCGCGGTAGGGAGCATCTCGACGGAGCGGGTATAATGCTCCAATGCATTACGCAACCTTGTTGGCCGGGTATGGGCTTGCTTTTCTGAAAAATTCATAGAATAAAGACGAAGCATTCTAGTACGAATGCGAAGTACTCACCAATGATAGCGGTGGTGGTATTCCAAGTGCCCTCTGCAAGGGCCACACGTGCCACAAGTACCTTGTCAGTAGGGTCGAGTCGTGTTTTCGCCTTTTCCAAGAACTCCCCAGCTTCCTTAGCTTCCTCAACGCCGCCCAGGGCAAATCGAGAGAGTGCCAGGCGACAGAACATCCTCGCACCTTCGGTCAGCGTCTCCACCCAGTTACGGTCCGTGTCGCTGTCACCGTCAACCCCTGCTGCGCGCGTCTTACTAACGATCTCAATGTAAAGGCGCAATGTACGCTTTGCAAGCTTCGTATCTCCCGTGACATATAGAAGACGTGACATGTGTCGGAAGATGCGGTAGGAGTTGAAAGTAAGTCGTGTGGCCCACCAGAGAATCTACCTAGTTGCTTGAGATAAAATGTGTTAGATGGAGTGTTCACTCACATCAATGACCCATTGAGCTCGATCAGCGATGGCTCCACTCGCTTCCCATATCGCTACGGACAAATCGACAAGATCTTCGACTTTGGCATTCCGCTCTCCTGCTCTAGGAAATTGGGTGGATTTGTCCAATACCGTGCGGTATTCATTGATGACCGATCGAGCTGTATTTAGCCATTGCGGAGGCTTCACGGGCTGCAAACTGGGAGATGGCGTAACCGGGGGTGAGGGTGCGCGAAATCGGATGGTGAGTGCACGTAGATGCAAAACGGTAACGATCGACCGATGAGAAGTGCGAAATGTGGGTGGCCAGTGAGGGCTACAAGACTCATAGTGAGTGAAGAGGTTCCAGATGAGATCTTCTTGGTCATCGAGATGCCGCGTGCGTGCGAGGAGCGTTACAGCACGGAACATGAGACGTTCAGCCCAACGCCAAAGTTCGCGGTATTGAGAGAAAGAAGAAGGGAAGGATTGCGCGGTTAGGGTACGCGGGATCTCGAATTCGATGATGGTCAACAAAGGGATAGCGGTTGCGTACGCTTGGATAGCGCGCTCGCGGTGACTCGGATTGAGCTTCTCATAACACATGCCTAGACGAGGTGAATGGTACCCAAAATATTCAGAAAAAGGGAAGAGTCTAACCTTGTAGACATATACTCCGCATGGACTCGATCATGGCCCAAGCTCTGCCGTCGGCGACGTTGGATGTGTAGGATGAATCGGCAGATAAGAAACTACCAGTCCATGACGTGGAAGCGTCTGCGGTTGAACCAGGGGGTTGTAGGGTGGAGCCGTCGGATCTAACTGTAGAAGAGGCAGGTATATGACTTTGTGCATCGCTGATCGCAGGTACTTTGGAAAGGTAGTCGAGACACTCGGAAGGGTCTCCCAATGCGTAGGCATAGTATGCGAGGGCGAAAAGAAGAGACTAACGCGAGTGAGTGAGCGTACAGACGAACACACAGGGAACGTACGTCCGAGTGGGCACCTTGGAGCATCTTGAGTGTTTCGTAGCCCATGGTCGCCTCCTGGACGCGTTCGGGGAGCAACATGCACTCGGACGCGAGACATAGCTGGTCGCCAGGCTCTGACCCAAGCTGGTCATCGTCCATGGTATTTGCAGAAAGCCAGATGGAGAGTGCTTGTGTCTGTGATGCGATCTCTGCAACATCTTGGAATCCCGGGCAGTGTTTGTTGAACTTGCGGATGAGTTCTGACCAGGTCAGAAACTTGCCGTGGGGTGCTTTTGCTGGCGCTGAGGAGGCCCACACGCCCGCAGTGAGGGCTGCTCTGAGCTGGGTCCAGTAATAACGGTCTTTGCTATGCATATGTGTTCCAAGTCCGAGTTGGAGTTGTAGTAGCACTGCTTTGACCCTCCACGACGACCCTCCAAATAGTATTAACGCCCTTCTTCCTCCCCGTCCACGATGTCGGACTCGACAACACCCGCACTCACGCCAGACTACACCGACTCCGGTGAGGGCGAGGGTTCCTCCTCGCCTGCCTCAGAAACCCCGCCAAAAACGCGTCGTTTGACTGCCTTTTACCCCAACATGAACTCGGGCAACAAGCCGCTCAAACCATTCAGCCGTAGCGCAGCCAAGCGACAGAGTGTCATGACCCTCGGAAGCATCGAGCACCTCCAACACTACTTCACAAAGACTGGCATCGCTGCACAGTCAAAGTGCGTGTCCTTTTCTCCATTTCGTACCTTGGTCGCTTAGTGTTACAAAAGCGCCGCCAAGAAACTGAACGGCCAGCTCGTACCTGCGATCGGAGGCCCAGCAAGCTTGAAAACGTCGAAGCCATCCTTGGGTAATATCTTGGACTTCGAGCTTCCCCCTTCCCCCGCAGTCCCAGAGTCACGGCAACTCACATTCCTTCCTTATGTCAAAACCTACGAGACAGATCCAGAAGCGTTCCTTCCTGGCGTCGTCGAGGACCTCACTGTCATCACCCGTGCTTGGGATATACACAGCGCTCAGTCAACCCCAAGTTCCCGCGTGATCGGCGTCCTGGACATCCTCAAGACGACAACCCATGCCATCCGCTCCGTGCGGAACTATGTCATCGCGCTTCCGGACGAATCTGCGGGTACACTCCGCACCCAGTACAGGAGCAAGGTTGCCGCCGGAGCCCCTGCTCCCAAACGCACCATGGCGCAGTCGAGGTCCCAACTCGATCCTCTATCCTTAATCCGCAAGTCCGCCTTGGAGGTGCTCGCTGCACTCCGGGAGCTTGAAGAACGCTCCAGGGTTCCGTTGTCCGACGAGGCTTATGATGCGCAAAGCGATCGTGGTTCATCCCAGGACCACCCACCTCATTCCCGTGGCACATCCCCTTTGGTCATGTCAGACGATGAGCTGGATATCCCACACATTGACCCTGACATGTCAATCTCATTCGTGCATGTTCAAGGTCGTAACGAATCGGTACCGGTCTGGGAGGACGAGTATGACCTCGATACACGCAGCCTCAGTGAAGAAGAGCGAGAAAAGCGCGAGCACTGGGATGATCGTCTAGTTCTTGGAGGCGGATGGTTGTATAAACAAGATGTCAAGCTGGCGGACCTCGCTAAGGAGCAAGACGTGGTTAGACGATATGTGGACCTTGTCGACGACGTGTTATTTGGAGGTACCAAGGACGGGAAACGTGGTTGGGAACGGGAGGGTCAGAGGAATGCAAAGCGATCAAGAGAGGGTAGAGGACAAAACCGGAGAGTGAGCACGGGCGATGTACTCGCCTTCCGATTCCCGCCTGAGGCATCACATCCAGGAAGGCGCGTCGTCTCTACGTCCGGTATCCACGATTCGCTGCGAAACATGTCATTATCGGAGGAACCAGAAGGCCTAGAGACTCTTTCGGAGGCAGGAAGCGTAGATGAGGACGATCTTCCGGACTGGGCAAAGCGCTCCCCGTTTGCCGACGATCCCATCGGTCAGTAGATGAGCAGGTAGGGTGATGTTTGTGCTGATGATTGCTTTGCAGGTCGCGCACATGCGCTTTTGATCACTCTTCTTCCAGAGAATCTTTGTTCTTTAGTTCCGCCTGCCACAGATAAATTTGGCTTCTTCAGTGCACTATCGTCGGGTCAATGTCTCTGCGTGGCTTATAACACCGGAGTGCGCCGATCGCGCAAACCATGGGGTTTTATCAGCGTAGATTCTATCCACGACATTCTCTCTCTCGAGCAATTGGAGGAAGGCGCTGATGGCGATGAGAAAGGAAAAATCGGCTGGACTTTCCGTAGAATAGACAACTTACGGTTATGGGCCGGGTACGTATCTGAGCTATTACAATTGAATTGCTCACTGACTACTCGCTCCGCACAGCGCATTGAAGCTTCGCTACCTCCTTCCTCTTGTCGTCCCGTCTGCCCCCGGCCGACCAGATCATATCCCTCGCACTGCATCTCCGGCCCGTGCACATCCACGCGGTGCCTCTCCTGCACGTTCTTCCGTGAATCACGCTGGAGGGACCCCTACTTTTGCGGATGCACCATCCCCAATGAAGATCCGCTCCGCCACGGCAGAGCCTCCTTTGATCTTTGACCCCCGTCTCGTTGCAAGGAAGGACGATGGTTGGGAAACAATGCTCGAAAGCGTTGTAGTGCGTTGGGTCAAGGCAGTCATGGACGAAACGAGGGGTGAAAACTCACGGTGAGCATATATGTCTGAACAAGCTTTCGAATCATTCCCGGTCTTCTGGTATACCATAGTGTTCAAACTTTCTGGATCTCCCCGTGAATTTATTCTATGGGTCTCGTGACGATTAGTAGTCTATTATACTCTATTTCACGCCGCATACGTCGATTCCGTTCATTGTACTTCGCTATTTGCATCGGTCCCAGTTCATATCTTGTTCTCTTTCGTTTTTACCATAGATTGTCTACTCTATTACCGTACATGATACCGACGTACGCAGGGATGTGCGTGATCTGGTTTCCGGTGTCCTTAACGTATAGAATTGTCTCGTATATACCTGTCAAACCACAGATAACTACCTAGTATTACGCATTCGTTACTGCCAAAGTGCCGATTTGAATCCATTTGGCTCTTCCGAACTTTGCTATCGAGCTCGAGACTCGAGGTTAGTACTCTGGTCCGCCGGCCCGGGGGGCCGACGCCACCCAGTGGCAGTGCCAATTGCACTTCATCATGATGCTCAGCAATTTACGCTATGCTTCAATAAATGCCCTGCCGGCTTTCAGCTAGCGACCATTTGAACTCGAAATTCGACTCCCACTACTATGCACCGACCTCGTAATTCAACACAACGCAAAATCAAGAACTTGCCAGGGTTTATTAGAGGCTACGTCAACGAACAGGTACGACAACCCGTACCTAGTAGTATGTGCGGATCCTGCAGCTTGATGCTATTGGAAGAAGTCCTGAGAAGTCTAAAATGCCATGATATCCTCTTGTCGTTCAGGGTCCTGGCACAGTGTTTCCAAGACACACCTCCGCCCTACCACATTGCTACTAGAAGCCAGGTTGACTGTCGCGAGGAAACGTGCATGTCTCACACAGGGGGAAGTAGACCATCATGATGTTTGTGGAGTTGAGTTCGCTACTTCCTGCACTGTGGCAACTTGCTTCTTGACATGCCTCTGTGTCGTTGCTTCTAACAGATATCAGAACCAACTCACACGTATGCATCAGCACGGGGATGATTCGGCACCTTCTCTCGACCACTTTTGCGAGCACCAGCACGGTCAGTCCATTTGAAAGTGGCCATGCGCTACGGTGGCGTCATTACATTGTCGCTGAGGACATGCGCACGGGTGTTTGAGTTTCATATCTGGTCTTGCAGTGGAAGGTCTCACTGCGTGTTCTTTAGATACATGCAGAACTAAATAGCCGCAGTTCGAGCGGGTCAGTTGACCATCATAAACGGGACGAGGTGGACGAAGGACCAGGCAATAACCGCGCTCTCTGGTGATCAGCACTCTCAAGAAGTTTGATTGTTCTTTACAACCATTTCAAAAGTATGGGGATGCGACGGCGAACGGTCCGGTAAAATGAAATTTCGCGCATGGGAAGCGGGCAAAAAAACTTGGGATTCCATTCCTTCACCAAGTATAAAAACGGGGCAACTGCGGCTCATAATATAGGGAGAAGCCTAACCAGATGCTTGCAGGTTTCGCGCCGAGAAGCTGGGCCCTCGGGCTCGCATAAAGTCGATCGCGATTTGAGTTCTGGCGATTCGGAGTCGCGAGCTATATTGGCTCAATCGCATCTGTTGAGTATGGTTACTATGTTCAAATTATGTCTAAGTCACATCTTCCTAATTTAGCCAACCTCATTGTCATCTAGATCAGGTGATTGCGTCTCGGTCAAATTCATTCAATCCCGATATGTGCATAAGTCAACCAATGTTCAAGTGAACCTTCCCACTGTTCGCCGAAGATAAACGCAGGGAGGCGAACACGAGTCCGCGAAGTACCGCCGGCTCCCGAGGAAGTGCGCCATCGATCGCGATGTGTTCTTTACCCACGATCATCGATTATATTTGGTGTATTCAAGGGTTGCGTCGCAATATATTTGCCACCAGACGACCCAAGCTGCAGGTCAGCGGGAGACGATTGCGTCACACACAAGTTCAAGCGCAAAGTGACTCACTGGCACTTTCATTGCCAAACAATGTTTCGACTCCCGATCCCTATACTGGCGTTGTGAGTTTGTGACAGTACGTTCGCATGTTCAAATCTTGATTCGTAGATGCACATAGTCATCATGGAGAGCGTGTACCGCACATCCTACGCAGCGTGCTCTGGTTGCATTCGTGCAGAAAGCGACCTCTATTCATCGTTTTGCCGTGCGGCCGACCTTCTTTCCGTCTTTTCTCCCGATCTTATTGGCTGGATCCTTGATTCTGGCAGTCGGGCTTCCCCCTGCCTGGTTGATAACTCGCATCTGGCCATGTTTCTATTTCTAGCACCTGGCCTCCTACCTCGTGTTACTCACACAGTCTTTGTGTTGCTCGGCGCGCATAAATTTCAGTCCCATCGATCTGCAGATACGACCGCGGTTCTAACATCCTTATAAAGATGGGTGATCGATGGAGAAATGCTGGTTCAAGGGAAAGCATACCCTTGTCGCTCGACCAGGTGTGCTCGCCTACTCCCGCTCGCAGATTCGTGGCAAAATGTCGCCAGTTGCCCCGGCCTCCCCTCCTGCAACACTGAACGAAGAACCACTCAAGCAGCTATCGTCTGCGCGAAAAATTACTTTGCTGCTTATGTTCTGTTTCGCGCAATTCTTGGACTCCTTCAATAACTCTGCGCTCTTTCCCGCAATTCCCGCTCTCGAGATTTCCATGGGTATTACGCAGAGTCAGTCTGCTTGGATCATCAGTGCATTCCAGCTCACCTTTGCTTCGTTCCTCTTGATCGTATGTGATGTGATCTTCTCACTCGCGACGTGATCTGACTTGCACTCGAAGAGTGGGCGTATAAGCGATGTCTATAATCCAAGTGAGTACAATTTCAATCTACCCTCGGATGGTTTGCTCATTATATGCTAGAAACGACCTTCCTCTCAGGCGTGGCCTCTCTGGGAATTCTTTCTATTGGTGCTGGGTTCGTGGACAACAAGATTGCGATCATTGTGTTGAGAGCATTCATGGGGATCTGTAAGTATGATGCTACACGTCATGGGCGCACTAACGAGGGTCACAGCGGCTGCAATGACAATACCTTCCGCTCTCACGCTATTGGTGCGTGTTTTTCCAGATCCCCTCGAACAAGCTCGGGCAATCGGCATGTTTGGAGGGTGCGGCGCAACCGCGAATGGTAGGTGTCAACATCTCGGTCGGTTTTTCTCATGCACAATCATGATGTCTGTAGTGCTGGGTCTCTTTATTGGAGCGGTTCTCGACCAATATGCGTCATATCACTGGGTCTTTTGGTTTGTGGCGATTGTGGCCCTCCCAGTCGCCGCGGCTGGTGTATTCATAATTCCTCCGGAAATTGCAAAACCTAAAGACCAACCGAACCCGGGCGAAGCAAGGTGGAAGAGTCTGGACATGATCGGAATCTCCATTTTGACCAGTATGTGATTTCTCGTGAGGAGATAGCATGCAAGGCTCATATTGTACCGTCAGCCGCACTCATTCTTTTCATATATGCGGTGACGTCTGGATCGACGGATGGCTGGGCCACCGCCGGAGTCCTTACGCCGCTGATCGTCTCGATATTGCTCACGGTAGGGTTCTTTTACTGGGAGACTCGCATCCCCGCCAATAAGGCGGCAATGTAGGTCATGTTTTCTCCTACCTGTGTCCATGAGTTCATTCCTCGCCTTAGACCACCTCGCACGTGGTTCTACAACAACTTTTCCGTTCTCTTTGCCTCGGCACTGCTGCCGTTCTTTTGGTGGAGTGCGACCTTTGTCGTCTTTACAACTCTGTGGCAAGATATTTTTGGCTGGACGGCCATCTCGACCGCAATTCATATGTGAGTATCCGTTCTGAAGAGACGTAGCATTTATTAATGTTGCTCTAGGTTCCCCATCGGTGTGATTGCCCTAGCGGTAAGCTTCACTGGGGTGCTGTCGAGAGTCTTTAGCCCGAAATGGATCATCCTCACTGGTCTATCTTTGGTAGCGATCGCCACTATTCTGATGGCTCTTGGTGGTGGTCAGCCAGATGAATACTGGCCCTTCATATTCCCCGCTTTCACCGTCGGCAGCGCTGGCGCAATGTTTATATATACCCACACAAAGTAAGGTGGACCACTTCTCTTCCCTCCACCATGTCTAATGGGTATTGTATTATAGCATTGCCATCTTCCAGGCTGCACCCGCCTCCATGGCGGGTACGGTCGGCGCCATCTTTAATGGCGCCCTCGAGTTTGGTTCCGCAGTCGGGATTGCGGCGTTCACCTCGATCGAAACTTCTGTCGAGGCTGTACGGGGAGGCCCGAGTGGGTACTATGGTCGTGCAACTGCGTTCTGGTTCCTTCTGGGACTTGTCTGCCTCGAAATTCTCTCCATGGCGTACTTTTACCGTACGGGAACTGACCACGGACCACAACCGACGTTGGATGGCTGCGGCAACAACAAAGACGACGTGAGGGTCTCGGTGGAAAAATCGAGCGAATCCGACGATGTGAAAAGTGATGTGCTCGTGACTAAGGAAGAGTTGTATAAATCGCCCGTGTGAGGCGGCGTATTTCCTTTGTTTTGTGTGAGGTTTTCTTTCCTTCTTCTCTTCTTCTCTCTTTTTGCAGCCTATTGGTGATCGGCATTATCGATATTGATTGGGGAATCATAGATTGGCAGATAAGCGTCGCCATGTTATAGAAAACTGTATCTATTGATCAACTCGTTGACAAGGGTCCGGATCCACTTCGAAGACGTCGGAAAAGGCCACACGATCAACCATCGATCATGTCATAAAAGTCTACCCAACACAAAGACACGCTCCGCAACCAGTCACAGCGGTATTTGAATGACATCGAGCTGCTATCGAATCTGTACTGATCATGTGTGATAATTCTCAATCCGTGTGCCACACCCCGTGCGTTCTGCGCGGGACAGGACGAGACTTGCGATAGCCACGTCCTGCAGCCCAACCCCTACAGACTTGAATATGGTTACCCCATCCGCGCCCCGAAAGTCCTGGGGTAGCTCAACAGGCACGAACCCCCCATTTCCTCCCTTCTCCACCAACTCACCCAGCTCGACCAAACTTGTATCTGGATCTGTCGTTTTGCCTGCAGCGATGAGCTCTCCAGCCTCAAGAGCGCAGGCATCGCGAGAATCCACCACGATCTTGCAGGCCCGATGAACAAGGTCCGAATCAACCTCGCGCATCCGTGGTGTAAAGCTCCCCACCAAGTTCAGATGTGTGTCCGGCGAGACCCATTCAGATGGAAAGAGTGGTTTCTCGGATGACGTTGCCGTACAGATCACGTCTGCGTTTCGTACCGCCTCCTTCAAACGAGTGTCTTCTCCCAAAGTCAGGGTATCGAATGAGACGGAGGGGTGCGACTTCCGGAGATATGATGCGAGATCGCGCTGGCGTGTATTGTCCGTACGGTTTACAAGGGTGCAGGACTCGAACGACGGGAAGGCGCGGAGGTGAAGATCAACGTGGGCTTTGATTTGCTTTCCGGCGCCGAACGCAACGAGGTTCTTGGGTGCTCTGGAGACGAGCAGGCGCGTGGCGAGGACGGATCCTGTGATGGGTTAGTTCACACGACTCCCGACACATTCAAACCGACGATAGGCAATCAGATCGCACCAGCAGCAGTCCGGAGGGCCGTCAGAGCGGTGGCGTTCAGAATGGCCTTGACACAGCCAGTTACTTCGTCTAAGACGAGGGTGGAAGCAGGCAATCCTCGCTGAGCACTGGGAAGAGATGGAATGGAAACGACTTTGATGGTCGTTCCGAAGTCTGGTATGCGGGATGGCATGAAAAGTGCCGTGTGCTGGGCCATGGATATGGACGTTCTGTGTGGGGACGCATAATCTGACTTGGAAGAGAGTGTATGGAAAACGGAAGCCATGAGCGTCTCGAGATCGCTTGACTGCAGTTCTGAAATTACAATATCGACATCTTGCTCGGAGAGGACGAGGAGAGACATGGTATGCTCTCTCACTATCGATATCGGTATTGAATATTGAATGGCAGTACTAGTGGCGGCCGAGTCGGATCGGGACCGGGCCAGATGTAATTCAATGACCACCCCAAATATTCTCATGGATAGGCATGGTGATGGATTATCGAGACACGTGCACCTGAAGGAGCCCACCTCCGCCGGACGCTCCAAGAAAACGCTCCAATCCCCCAACTTCTTCTCCGTTATTTCCAAACCGTGATCACCGCCTACCACGATTCTAACTTCCTTTCATGTCCGACGCGAACATTGGTTTTCGCTTCTTTTAACATCTGTGGGAGCTCAGATTCTCCCAACGTTGGTGGGATTGAACGGATCCCCTTGTCTGTGTCAGAAATGTGCAGCGAGCGCTATCGTGAGTAACGAGACTAGCACGCCGGTCGATGTCATGCCATGCGGCAGAGAAGATACGAAGATTTGTTCGACGGTTGCTCAACGCCGCCCTGGGACGCGCGCAGTCCCAAGTGCGCCCGTGATGTATGCTGAATATAGGGTCAAGGATTCTCTCATATGTCTGCAAGGAGCAGACTCTTGCGTAGCAGAGGCAGCCTTTTGCGCACGCTTTCTCCACTCGCAGTATGAGGCACTTGTTCTGTCGGAATCGACGAATGGAACCCGTCGGCCATATCAATTTAGGATTGCTGTTCCCGAGGAGAGTTTACCTGTGAGTGGGCCAACCTTATTTTCTCGTCATCGAGAGTGCGAGCTCTAGTAATTATGCAGAACGTACCACTTCCCCACGGACTCGTACCCTGGGTTCTATGGATACTGCCCTGTTCATCGTCTGCATGAATGACCTATGCTACGTGGTGCCTCGAGAAAACTCTGGCGTGCCACGTCATCAGTCATGTCGATCTTGCGCACGAATGACATTCAGTGAGAAATATATCATTAAGCGGGGTACGCGCCAAGTTATTCGACCGTTCTGGACCTACCCCAAGTTGCTTGCTTCAACCAGTTTCAAATTCAATGGACTTGTCTGGGATATGATGACTTGAGCCCGTATCTCCTTTCGCAGTGGTCGAATACAAAAGACCTTGCGGGGAAATCCGAGAAGCTAGTTGGTTGGAGAGGAAGTGCGCGTATTGTGATGGTACAGAAGCACTTTTAACGAGTCCGCACTGGCAACCCGCCACATTTCCGAGTCACGGACGGTATCATTCCGAGTAAACTGGTAAACGAGAGACGCCTTGCAGTAGCTGAATCATAACGTACACTGCTGTGCCGCCAAGTGACTATATGGTCACTGTGAGGGTGCGACTTGTTAGCAATAGATAATTGCTGAGCACTACCAAGTGAGACAGCGGTGATTACCCAAAGCAGATAACTGGTGAGGTACTCGTTTGGTTGCAGGTCCTTATAATGTCTCGCTTCCGACTTCCATGTCTTGCCAAGTGGTTCCTTAAGGCGTTGCGTCGTAGCGTTGGCGGAAGGACTCCCTGCATCACTACTAGTAAGAACCTACCCTTTATCCTCACGTGCGCTCCTAGTCTCCACGCCCAATCTTGACGCCCAAGTGTGAGAGAAAGCTATGCCAGCCATGCCACCACTCGCCACAATAGGTATGTTGCCATTAACTAGCCTTCAAGCTTCAAGGCCATATTGACGCACGAGCCAGACTATCAGTCCTTCCTAATGGAGCCGGAAGCAGAAGCATTCTACATGCGTATACTCGCTACGTTGATGATCTTCGTGGTGTCCCTCTTAGGTGAGGTGTAGATGATCATAGTCATCGCTGTGCTCATTCCTGACTTGCTTGTGTCAGCCGTCTCGTTCCCAACCCTCTCCAAACGTATCTCATTCCTCCGCATACCACCAATTGTGTTCTTCATTGGGAAACATTTCGGAACGGGTAGGTTTGCCAGCCATCTGTCGATCTGCAGGCCTCAAACTCTCATCGCATCACCAAGGTGTCATCCTATCCACGGCGTTTGTGCATCTGCTGCAAGATTCGTTTGAAGCCCTCAGAAGCCCTCTGGTGCTAAAACGCTGGAAAGTAGGCGAATACGTTGGGCTGATCGTGTTGGTACTCTTAGTACATTGCACCATGGACATACTGACACATCTGCTAGGTTATGCTCTCTGTTGGCTATATTTGTTATCGAATGCAAGTGAACTTATCTTTACTCTTTTCGCTTGATCACTCAATCGCGGCCTCAGATGTGTCAACATCTTTTGTCGACCAGCTGCATTCATACAGCTCGCCATCCACATCCGCCGCACCCACTCCCAGAGACGAATCACCTCCAGATTTAGAAAGCATACGAACCTCACCTAAAATCATCACCTCGGAAATCTCTGATCTCGAGCGAACACCACTGCTGGGTGCAAACTCTCATCATACCCCAGGCGACCCTCATCGTAGCTCGGACTCTTCGTATGGTGGAGTTGACCACAGCCCTCATATCCATGTTACAGGTGGTGATACGGCAGTATTTTTCGAGGGTCACCACAGACACGAGTTGCGACATGTACACCAGATGCATCATGAACGTAGTCGACCTACTACAATGTATGGTCCGGGGGTTGTCCCCGTAGGTCACGTACACGGCGGTCCTGATCAATATCACCACCACCACCACCACCACGAGTTTGAGGCTCACGAAGCTGTCGCACATACAACTGCATCTCACGATTTCCACCACCATCATGTCGACAATAAGATCAAAGTCGGAAGGAAGAGACAGTTCGTCGGCATACTTGTAAGGGTTTAATTCAATAACCCGCTCATCACTGACATTAGTCCAGGTACTACAATTTGGAATCATGATTCATTCTTTGGTTATTGGTCTGACCCTGTCGATAACGTCAGGTCCGGATTTTGGTGCGTCATTGTCGATCTTTTGTTCCGTCCCCTTACTGACGTGATGACCGGGTAGCCACCCTTTTAATTGCCGTGATATTCCACCAGCTCTTCGAGGGGCTATCCTTGGGCATAAGAATATCCTCCCTACCGTCGTCTCAGGAGAGCGAGTTTAACCACCTCGGCATGCTCAAACCCGTCCTTGCCTGCCTCTTTGCTATCACCACACCTGCAGGGATTCTCTTCGGGATACTCGTCTTTGGTCACAATGACGATGTTGGTACGTCGATACTTTACCCCATCTGGGATTCATGCTAATGTGTTGATATCTACAGCGCGCATGCGCCTTACGCAGGGTATCATGTCCGCGATCTCGGCGGGCATGCTCACATATGCTGCCTGCGTCGAGATGCTTGCTGGCGACTTTGTCATGGACCCGCTCTTGTGGCGGAGTGGCGTGTGGAAGCAGGCGTTGGCGTTGTTTAGTTTGGCAGCTGGCGTCACTGCCATGGCGTTGGTGGGATCCTAGATCGCCATGTTTCTTTGATTCGTTCCATCCTTCGTATGCATTTTCTCGAATTGTAGTCTCAATTCCTAATTGTGTGTTGATCTCGACGATCTACCCATCAATGCATCACGTGTTTGCAACTTGAGACTATCGTACCGAGGGACAAGGGGAAGGTTCGTCATAAGAAAAACGAAGAAAGGGAGTAGAATAGGCGCACGACGCGAAAGGTTGCCAATCAGTTAGAACAAGTTGGGTCTACCATAGCTAGGATAATTAGAATAAAGACAATTCTACCAGATGAATGCAGCGAAACAAGGGAGACATGGAACACAACCGCAACCAGTCAGCGTTGCCTCCGCCGCTTGGCCGGCGCTGGTTTTTCTGCTCGGGAAGACTCTGCACGCTTGGTGGGCTTCGAGGTGGTAGGGGCCTGGTCCGTGGCCTTTGCCACGCGAGGCCGTAGAACGCGCGGCAGCGAGGGTTCGGGTTCTTCGACTCGTTCGTCAGTCCGACGCGGAATCGTCTTGCGAGAAGTCAAGAGCTCCTCGACCTCCTGGGTATCTTCGTCATCCCGGGCGCGTTCCTTGTCCTTTCCTCTCCCGAGAGAGGGGGATGAGGGGGTGGGCGCACGAGGAGCGGCAAAGGTATGTCTTGCTCCACAGCGCTTCAATGGTTGACGTGTGTCTTGTTTGGTGGGCGCCGGGTGGGGTGTCTCAGGGCGCTTGTCCTTGGCAAATGTCTCGGCTTGTCTGGACTCGGCCTTTGGTACGCCAGTCGTCGAGGGCCGAGGACGAGCAGCATGGGCTTGCTGCGATGATTGGGCGCGATCTGGAGAATGAGGGGCCGGTGGGACAGGTGACGCTTCCCGCGGCCTGTCCCAGCGACCATAAACTTCGGCCGTAGCGGCCCGCTTGGCGTCTTTGAAACAATAGAAGGCAGCGCTGCGGCGCAGTGGGTTCGTCTGCTTCCGAGGCTCAAGAACAACGATGGTGTCTCCATTCTCGTCTCGAATGGTCGACTGGAAGTTTGGACTGCCAGGGGGGTGGATGGTGACTGTACGTGGTCCCCCGGGAAAAGTTACGACCGCCAATTGGAGATTGGTGGTATCGGGGGGGAAAGATGCTGAAGGATTTGTCGAGCTGGTGGTTGTTCCCTCCGCAGCGGGGTGTGCCGCGGTTGACCGGGGAGTGTTCGCAGTGTAGTTAGAAGGTGTGGGGCCCCCATAGGTAGGACTTTGCTGCTGCGCTTGTCCCTGGAACTTGGCGAGCCTTGCTTCGCATTTGGCTCGTTTCTCGTTAAGGGATTCCAATTCGAGGAGTAGCCTATGAAGAGAATGTCAGTTGGTGTGGAAGTGGGACGAAATTAAGCAACGCACTCGAATAAATCCTCATCCCGATCATCAGTCAACTCCTCGGTGTCGTCGAGCATAGAAATCGCAGCTTTCACTGCGATCTTGACGTCGCTCAAGTTTTCGAGACGTCCGTCGTCGATCTGTTGGTCGATATCTTGGAGGAGTGAGACTGCGCCAGCAATGGACATGGTACTAGATATATGATGGGTAGAGTGCGAGAATAAAGTGAGGGGGGAGAGAATAGACGATCGAAATTTCGTACTCGGTTGGTTGTAAGTCCGTCGTCTGTGTGGACCACCCTTTTTAACACACAATACTCCACGACGCTTTGGCCTGTCTCAAAGTGGGCGACGCTTGGTCCTGCCGGAATAGCGCGCGCTTTGACAACCAGTGCTGCATTTCGCCTCACCTGGGGAATCATTAAGCCGACTTTGGGAACCATCGGGCCTGGACAAGGATGCCAATCTACATGGGACGCCATGCATGGTTAGTGCGTTGCTAGTCTGGACCGCGGCGTACCGAGACGTACTATGGTACCTGCCGATTGCTTTGACCTCCGGCTGCAAACGGGCTCATATTTGACTAAAGCGCGTCAAATTAGTGAGCTGTGAAAGACAATCAGTGTCAGTGTGTCCGAGCAGGTCCAACTTGTGTAACACGCTGCCGCAACGGGAATTGCCGGGAGCTGTCTCTCAATACTATGATCCAATCAAAGGACGTACCTAGTACCGCACTCCATCATGGTTCAACCACTAGTATGTACCACATCGGCTAATCCCTGGATCGAATCCGAACCTCCTTGTCGAGTGAACGCGTGCGCCCCGATCATCGCACACAGGCTATCTGCACGGCAACAAAAGTTACTCCCGAGCCTCAATCCAATCTTGAATGAAAATTAACGTACCTTTTCCCGTCCCACCAAGACTTGACGCGTCAAATTTCCGACAGATTATCTTCCTGACGAAAACTGTACAGGAGGGCGGTTGGAACATCATCAAGTCTGCGTACCACTCGCCACCATAGGTGACATCATACATGAGTCTAACCACTTACTTGCGTGTTTTCGTCTGGACAATCGCTTGGTGCCGAGCTCTCATAGTGTATGGGCTATAAAGAAATTTGTAGGCCTTGCACTGTGAGGTTTCTTGTCGGGTTTTCGCATCGGAGAGCCTGATTCTATGTAAGTGTGGCAGCGACTCGTCCTCTGGTCGATGGTTTATATATCAGTTAGCATGCTCTCATGACCAGCGAACTGGAGACAAGTCCTTTGATGAATGTTTGTGACCTTTCTCTCGCTGATATTCAACGCGCCGACGTGTATTCAAAGGTCCATCATGTTGGACATCATAGTTACTATGTCTGTCCCCTTTTATTTGTAGAGGTCCCAAGCTAATATGGAAAGGCGTCCAGGGAACGATGTCTTGTCCTCTGATAATAAAAACATTGGCATAAATAGAACGTGTTGTTTTACGCCAACAAATATCCACCTCATGCTCCAGCACGCCATTCATCGGTCGTCGACGGTGAGGTGATCATCCGTGTATCCACGGGCAATGCCACTGCGACCTTGTTCCAGAATACTTGGTGCATCCTCACCCACCCTCGCTTCCAAACCTCGGTAAGATCGAGATTGCAGATACATGGCTGTCAGAGACAAAGCGGTACGTGAGAACCAGTCAAAGCAAGCTTGCTTTGTGTGCCACAACACACATGGCATACCTGCGGCACTTTCCGGTAGGGTTGCCATCGTTCCACCCTGGTTTCGAAGAACAACAGCACTGGGTGATAACAACGCGTCGCCATCATCAGGACCAGGGTCTGCGAGTAAACGAGGTCGGAAACCATCTATCTCGGAGCATTTGTTTTTTCTTACCACTGGCACTAAATCGCTTGGCATGACGGTACTTTCCTGTGATGAGCGAGAATGTGGGTTCGTCCGGATCTCGGTCCTCCACCTGCTCTGAAGGGTCATTGTCGGCTATTCGAATGCATGGGGATCAGGGAAAGATAAGTAACCAAGTTTCAAATACCAACAGTCGAACTCAGCGAGCAGTCGTCCAAAATCTAGCACGTAGCGACCACTCCACGTACCCTCAGCTTGCAGTGCGACTTCCAGTTCATACGGCGTGATTATTGGCCTGTAAAATTCCTATCGTGGTAGCTTTAGGTCGAATTGATACCACCGTTAATTGATGGGCATACTTTTGAGTCGATAACGCTGTTTTCTGGACAAGCCGCCAAAACATAGCACTCAATCTCCATAAAGTTTGCCAGCTTGGCTGGATTCAGCTTGCCGACACTGATTGTGTAGCTCTTCTTTTGCGCTTTTGCGAGGATCTTGCGAAGATGGGATATGAGGGGTAAGTAAGATGCTGTAACATTTCGTCAAAGCAACTACGAGCATGGAATGTAAGTACCGACCCACACCGAGTGTGCCCACAAGAATACCAAACACATCGGCATCGCGCGCCTTCTGTACTGTGGCGAAGCGCCGCATAAGCAATCTATTCGTTCGCTCTGACTCTAGTCTCGAGGATTTGGTGATCGGATTGTACGAGTACACCTGCAAGTCGCGATCAGTGATCGGAATGAAATCATGGATGGATCGACCCACCTGGCTTGAGGGATGGGTCATCAGCAGATTAGTGAGGGTAAGGCTCTCTTCGCCGATGTATAGGATAGTGCTCTGGGCTTCCTCGGTCTTGGAATCACCGACTGACGGGGCAGGTTGATTGATATCTTTGTCAGGCACCGAAAGGAATGGTGTCGGTCCGACCCAGGTAGGTATCCCATCATACAAGACCGAGAAGCCAGTTGAATCTCGAAAACGTCGTACGATGTCGTCTACAGATGTCCATCACACATCTTCGAAACGGGGACAGAAAATATCAGTACTCACCTATGCGATACGTGTACCCTACATCGTGTCGAACAAGCACAGACTTTGTTGCGATATTACCCGTCTCACTGATGTTTTGCAGGGTCTTAGTGAGTTCCTGGACACAGTCCTCCACGTCGATTGGTTTGCGTCCAAAGACATAGATAACGGGCAACCTAGACGACCTGTTCCGCCGGCGTCAACACTCAATCGAAAGACCGGGCATGGAACTCACTTGCTCATGCACGCATGGCCGTAGTGAACCATCAAGTCGGCGTCGACGTGCTGCGCAGCGACCTCATCAGCGCAACAACTATGTTGGTGTGCATACAATTAAAATGGACAGTTGTGGAAAGACAAGATCGGATCTTACTTGCCGTATGACGTGTCTGCCAACACATACAAGTCGTGTCCCTGCCCGACGGTTTGGTTGAGCAATCGATGGACGGGAACGGCGTCGTGCAAGAGTTCGTCCGGGAATTGCAGTGCGACCTGTAAATTGCGACATTATCGGATGCT
This sequence comes from Zangia roseola, assembly GCA_038090095.1. Taxonomy (NCBI): domain Eukaryota; kingdom Fungi; phylum Basidiomycota; class Agaricomycetes; order Boletales; family Boletaceae; genus Zangia; species Zangia roseola. Next base: position 59,101 of record JBBPMD010000069.1, read on the forward strand.
CGAAGGATGGAGGTAAGGATCTGACCCTCTTGTAGTCTCCCTTGAGGATGATATCTGCCGTGCGTTCGATCTCGTAAAACTCGGCGACTTTGGAAGCGTCGGAGCGTTGTGCGGACACGCTGGATGTGACGTCGATCGAGCGTGCTATCGCCTCTTCGCCAGAGGCAGCGAACGCGGCGGAAGGTAGCTCTGCCGACATCATGATCATAAGTCGGGAACTCTAGAAGGAGACACAATTTTTTACCCCTAAGTTATGTACATAATAAATCGCGAAAAAAAATGGTCCCCCGTAGCCCATATCAAAATTTCATACCCACCACCGCACCGCCGCAGTTGCAGCGCGTTGTGGCATCGTCAATCGCTCGCCCTTCCTACACCTCCGAGTCACCCGCCTACACTCGACATCGTCGTCGCCCTCTCCTTTCGTGCCACCTTGACGACAGTCACCCTCAACATATAACTGTTCACATTCGTGTTTGCACACGAGCTTAGCACTTCCTCGCCATCGCTGTCTCGCACTCAACATCACCATCCCACCATCGAGTCGCTACCGCCGTCGTCCCGTGCCCACCCTTTGACACCGTCATCGCCGGGCGCACCCACCCGTGACCAATGCCTCGTCACTGGCACATCCCTGCCCTCTACACCTCACCCCCCGCCCATACCTCACCTGACGACAACGACGCAGTGACAAACCGATGAGGACACAAAACGAGGACGACACGACGTGACGACGATGCGACGCCATGTCGCATCGTCCATGCATCATGTTCATCTCCCTCACCATCCTGTATCTCATCCCTCCTACACCTTGCCCTACACCTTGCCCTCGTCCTCCGTGCCATGCCACCCGACGACTACACGCAATGACAAGAACGAGGGGGCGACACGATGTGACGACAATACGGCACATTGCCATATCATCGGCGCGTCATTCACCCGTGCATGACGACCACAACAATAGATGACACGACAATGCGACACGTGTCGCATCGTCGATACGTTGCGTTCACCTCCGGGCCAGCCATTCCACTCCTTACCCACCCACCCCTCATCTTCCCTTCCCACCTCAACCCTCACCCTCCGTGCCACCTGGACACGACGACAATGTCACAATGTGCTGCGACGACGCAGCACGTCGCATTGTTGTCATGTTACACTGGCACCTCACCTGCACTGGACTCCCCCCACCTTCCTTCCCCCTCCTCTGTGCCACCTCACTCTCGACGACGCGACGTGCAATGATGACTCCACCGTCACCACCTCACCTCACACTCTCTTCCCCCCACACCCCATGACAGTGACCCACCACCAGTTTGTCGTGACGAGACGACGATGTGAACGACGCGATGACCCCCTCCTCTCCTTTCCTCTCCCCACACCCCACGACCATGGCCCACCACCGGTTCATCGCGACGAGATGACGATGCGACACGTCACGTTCATCGCCCTTTACCTCACCCCTCCTACACCTTACCCTCTCACCCTCACC
>JBBPMD010000070.1:0-59969 GCA_038090095.1 Zangia roseola
AAACGCCTCGAAAAGGCAGAACGTCTCCTCGCATCCTATTCCGCCGCCGCTTCCAACGCCCCACCGAACCCCGCCAACCCAGCCCTCTCTCTTTCCGAGGCCGCCCAACGTGTCATCGCTGAATGCGAGACACGTGCAGATCGCGCAGAACACGCCCGTGATGAGGCCGATGCCCGCAGACGCGTCCTCTCCGACGCCTGGGAGGAGCTCAATCGCTATCTCCACCTCATCGAACTCCGCGCTGCCGACGCCAGAGCCGGCTTCTCTCGTCTCGTCGCTGACGGTGGCGGTCAGCTCGTCCTCGCTCCCGTCCCCCTCCCCGGCTACCCACAGTCCGCCGTCCCTCAGAGCCCCGCCATCATGCTCGTCCCCCCCACCGCAAACCACCGCTCCCACCGCCATTCCTCGTCCCTCAACTCCTCACACGGATTACCCCCCTTACCTCCACCTCCCCACCCGACTACCTCCCGTGTAAGACCACGCTCGGGTAGCTTTGATGACCCTTCTTATCAGCTCGCTTCCGGACAATCTCCCTCAAAACGATCGCGCAGTGAACGCGACTACGACAGGGTATGTGTCTCTCATATCCACCTTCGCTCCCGATCTCACTCAATTCCTAGCCCCACCAACGTGGCCGTCCCGTCGACCCCGACGTGCACCCGCGCACCCACCTCCCCTCTCCCCATCCTCCTCCCCAGGCAAATCTCACCGCACCCCGCCATTCAAATGCCCACCCAAATTCGAGATCCTCTTCTCGCTCCTCTCGCCGCTCCCTTTCCATCGACGAAATGCTCCTCGAAGCAACCACAGACGACCCCCGTCCTCGCGGGGAACCCCAGTCCCCACGCGCAGTCATTGCCCACCACCAACACCCCAACCACGTACCGACTCCAAACAGCCAGCGCTCCATTGTGGGCCATCTCCCAGGTTCCACCCCAGGCCCCCTCGAACACCCCGGCGAGCAACGCATGTACCAAACTCACATTTTTGCGCCACCCGTCACTGGCGCACCGATGAAGAAGGGAAAACCCGGCTCGAGTGCGGGTATCAGTACGTACAACTCGCTGATCCAATCTCTCGCGTGGCGTTCATGTCCATTTAGTGACAAACGGATCAGGCGCACTCCCTGCTCCACCGCTCACAACCTCGACTGCGCCCCCTCCACCAACACCCACGACCGTAGTCCCGCAACCTGCGACCGCTTCTGCCCCAGCCGCCGTTCCCCATACCCACCCCCCTTATCCGGCCACGAACGCGCAGGGTCAACGGATTTGTCGCCAGTGTGGCCTTGCTGGCCGCTACAAGGATGGCAAATGCGTAGAAAAATGGGGTCCCGGTCCCGAAGGTCCCGGCACAGTTTGTGACCGGTGTCGAAAGAAAATGAAACGAGTCGAACGACGAGGCACGATAGAATCTCAGAACCAATCTCAGTCTCAGTCCCACATCGGCCAGCAGCCCAGCCTGGGCAACTTGACACATACCCATTCCATGTCTCCGCATGGGAATCGTGTTACGAGGACAGATACGATGCCCGTGGCCGTAGGGATCGGATCGGGGGGAACGCAACTCATCGGACATGCGACGCAGATGCCGTCGTTCATTTCCAAAGACAGGCGTGATCGAGAACGGATACCCACGTCATCGCTCGCACCTTCCCCTTCACACCCTTCCCGTTCAGGTGATTCTCAACGAGAACCACCCTCCCCACCCGCCATCGCCACGTTGCAAACGGACGACGACAAGCCCCATCGACGCGGAAGCGCCGATAGGGGGCGAAGACCGATGAGTTCTGGTGAGATTCACTGATGCTGTCTTTGAGATTGAATTGATCTCGCTCTCCTTGCAGTTGCACCGCCGCTCATCAAACATCTTCCATCACCGAGCCATTCTCATTCTCATTCAAATTCCCGTCGTGGATCAGACGAGTCCTCAGCAGATGCCGAGGGCGATCCAGATGCGGACGGCGATGCCGATGCCGATGCTGACGCTGATGCGGCACCCCTCGCCGCCGTCCCCGCGCCCGAAAACCGGGGTACGAGTCTGAAGGCAGAGGACCCGGAAAACGACGATTAAGCATATGGCCAGAACGATTTCTCCCTCGCTTGGGGTTCTTGGTTTGGGGTCTGGGGGTCTGGGAAGGGAAATGGGAAGGGAGAAGGTCTGGCGGGGGTCACTTTCAAGGAACGGTTTTCAAGCATCATCTACGACACCAAAAATATGATTTTCACGCACGTACGCATTCGCATTCGCAACTCATCTCTACGCATCAAACCCGCACCCGCAACTCATCCGTGTATCACTCTGAAGCCGTCTTTTCCTTTGGTGACTCTTCCCGGGATCTCTCCGCTGTCCGGAGAAGCGAAAAAAAATCGAATGGACTTGGTTGTTTTCTTTCCTCTAGATGTCTCGTTATGCGACACCGCTCATGACATGATATGGAATAGCTACGTTGGGATGCCATTGTACTACGCTCTCGTTTTCTCCTGCTGTCTTTTTTTTTTCCCTTCTCCGGTCTTTTTTCATCTTATCGTAGCCGATGATCTTTCTGTGCGCCCGCCGAGTCGATGACTGTTTTCATCGCCGCGACGCCGTTGGCACATCGGGCCTGGCATCATTGGCATCATGATGTTCCTGTCGAAACGCCCCTCACGACCGCTACAGCGCGATCACGACGCACACAGCGTTTTCTAGACGTGTCTCAAAAGCAATAATGTGTACTTGCCTCGAGCTATTGGTACCGATGTCTAAATCGATATCCCCTCGGATGTGATTATCGATGAACGCCACTCAGCGTCGCCGCCACGGCAGTAGTCGTGCTTGGCAGGTGTTCCAGACGAGGCCGAAGCCGAGGTTGACGTTGGCGTTTCAAAATCACGTTCCCCGCGCGGTTGATGCAGATGGCGGTGACGCTGACACGCGTTCGCTGGGATGACGGGCGGATACGATCAGATACGGTGTATCCACGTGTTGGGCGATGGCGTCATCATCAAGGCATGCTCAAAAATCACTCGAGGGAAACGATGAAGGCGAGGACGATTCGACGGCATCATCGTACGACTTGGACCGGCTGGTGGTGCCAGTGCGGACGTTCGATACATGGTGATCGAATGTATGATACGTTCCTAGCATAGCGTCATCCGAGGATACGCACCACGACAATCCATGATGGGTATCACATAACAACAGCCGACTACGTGACACCACGCGGACGATGGTGATATCGTTGGCACGGTGCCCGCCCCTCAGATTGATGAAATCATACAGCGCCGTCGATGTGACCCCATCATTTTAGCGAGAACAAGGGGCGGGCGTAGAGCGTGAACAGGAGAGAATGGAAACGCTTCTTCGATGCATGGTCACCGGGTACCCGCATCCGAATCGCGTGCGCGGGTCACCTGGCTCCCCTAATCGGCCAAGCGCCCATTGTCTTGCAACACGCTGGTGTGTCGTCTTGTATTTACGTCACCATCATAGTCGGTGCGGGGTTGTAGTGGGTCACGGCCCCCGCTTGGTATCGAGGGCGTAACCCGCCATGCGTCCTGCGTCGGGGAACCCACTCTATCGTTGGATCCAATCCACCCCGCCGCCGGCGTCGTATTCCAAATGAGATTCATTTGATCCTGATCGTCCGGCAATGAGTTATACGCCGACCCGACGGCGGACGGTGCATGTGAACGACGCCACACATCATCCCCTGCGCAGGGCGCGTATAGGGTGCGACCCGACGACCGGACCACTCGGAACGGGCATTGAAGAACGCCGAGGGTGCGTGTTGGATCACCAGACGTGGTGGTTACGTCCGAGTACGTACACATCGAGGACGATCTGATGTTGGACCTGGGAGATGCGACATCTCGGCGCCGTGTGTGTGTAGATACGTATGTACGACGGGGACGGTTCGCCGTGTACTAGACCTCGCGCGTTGGAAAGGCGCGTGGGCAAAGATGTTCAGCCTGATGTCGTACGTACCGTGGTGCCATCCAGATAATCTGAATTCATTATCGGGCGTCGTCATCGGCGTGTAGCGTCGAGAATCTCGTGTGGTCCAAACACGAGGCAATTCTCGCGTGATAAATGAAAAAGTGTTCGATGGCCTGGACATGATTTGGCTAGCGTCCTTTAGCAGATGCGCATGTGGCATTCGAGCGGGGTTGTAATGATGGTCGGCTGTGAAGCGAAGTGAGAGCGACGCGAACACGTTGCATGTGCCAGACACAGCAAAGAGACGCGCCCAAGCTACTTCTCCTATTCCCATCACGAACACGAACGCGCCTGGTGTCTTCGAGATCATCTCACGGGTGTCCAAGGTCCCCCATCCACGTTTTATCGAAGTGGATAGGGCGGCGGTATCCCGGTAAATCAACCAGAGCACGAGGTTCCGAGCAAGGACATGGGACTAAAACACGCCAATGCGGAGCGGTATGTATTTGATACATGACTCTGTGGGGTTTCGTGATCCCGGTGGTCAATGTGGAAAAAGGCGGGCAAGACTTGCCTTGTCACCGTTGCGCACCGGGGAAATGAGGCAGACATGGTTCAAATGAATCAAAAGTCAATCTTCCATCACGAACGACACAGCAAGGATTGGCACGGATGAAACGCTGGAAAGTGATGTATCGGTGACGTCGTCCTTCCTGTGGTGCCAATGGTATCTTCACGAACCCTATCAACGTGTTCGAAGCCTTCAAAGTTTGGTAAGCGCTTCAAGGGTGTCGATGTCAGATTGGCTTTTTGACGCACTGCCCATTTCGCCATGTGCACGACTTGGAATCGTGGGGATTTTCCAGTAACTTCATCGTACCATTCTCACGGTACACACAAACGGGGGGTAAGGGTATCAAGTACAGTATCGAGACCAGAGTCCATTATTAATACGAACCCGCTTCCCTTGCTCCACAATCGCTGTCTCCACCTCGACCGCGGGAACGTCATCCCTACTATTGCACGCATCACCGAGTGGATACCGGCAAGTGTCCCTTTATCCACCCTTGACCGCAGCAGTGCTTCGTTCCGTCGATCATCGCGTCAACTCGCCACCTTTCGTCATATCCACGCTTTCGTGCACTTCCGACGTCCTGTGCAAGTCTTCCAGAAGCACTGACCACTCTCTGCATTTCACGACCACGACGCGTAGATGAGTCTATCGGAAGCGCCATTGCCATTGCTTAGTGGAAAGAGTGACGTACGCATGACGATGGGCTGGACAAGGTCCGGGCTGACGTCGAGATTCCAGATCGGGAACCCCAAGCATCACTAGAAAAGAATATCGCTGATGAACGAATAAATGTAGATGCGATTCCCACCATGACATGGGTACCAAGGCCCCTGAATCTCAGTATTCACCTTTTCGAGACCATCTACTGGCTCCGTCCGCCGTTCAAGACGACGACTGGTGCAAGTGCGGTCGAATTTCGAAATAAAACTTTAGGACTATAGGTTACCAGCGCCAGTCATGACGTGGCCGTAAGTATTATTTGACGGAACCGGGAAGTATCAAAGTCATGCATGCCGCCTATCTTTCGGCTCGTGTACTCCCTCAAGAATAAATAAATGGGTAACTTCAAGGTAAGATGTCACATATGAAGAGCGGAACAGCAAAGTGCCAGTCGGTACGCATCGCAGGGCACAAGCAGGGTAGCATAGAAGAGCTGTCACTTGAAAGTGGTTCATCATTGTCATCGTCGTCCTACGTGATGGGGTAGTGCATGGCATCATTCGCATTACGGGATTGTGGAAATCAAAACACGATGATGACTCAAGAGACACGACAACGGCCTCGAATCAGCCTCGCCTGCCGGCGTGGACTCAAGAAGAACCTTTACCTTCACTACCGTCGGGACCGCCAAGGTATTCCTCTCACCAGGCACCGGTGACGTCGTGACGACTTCCTTCATCGATTATCTTACATATCCACGACGAGACTATCAATGTCTCTGGCCGGAACGTGGATATAAGAAAATGACGTGCCACAAGCGAGAGAGAGATGAGATAGGCGCGGAATGCAATTGGAAGGTACAAGGCCATACCGTCGTGTGTCATTGTCCCTAGACAGCCCACCAAGGATCGAGCAACGAATTTTCGCTGCCGATGATTGTTCATCGCGTCTAGGAGACTTGTGATTGTGTATGTTGGTGAGATATCTAGTCATGAATATTGAGGTCATTTGTACCACTGCGTTTAGCCTGTCCACGGTCTGAATGAGAGAATACTCGGTGTACATATACTCGACCGCGATGACGTGCTGAACCTAAGACAAGCGAAATATCTCCGAGTTGACCACTATGCCGTTGACGGATACCGTGGATCTGAGACTAAGGGTTCTGAGGTCACCGCGTGTGTGGACGAGCTCGCGTGATACGTCCGGGAGGTTGTCAAGCTCCCGTCGCACAGTGGTAAGTTCCTCCGTTTTGATGGAAACTGAGTGCTTCCGGAGATCCAATTCAGCCGTGAGAGCGACGTCCCGGAGCTCGTTTCGGACAGAGGTAAGCTAGCGACTACACCTCGAAACGACACTCGAGATTCGCAAGGTCGTTTTGGAGATTTTAGACGGCCTTGCAGTTGTGATGAGGGATTTCATGGCGGTCTACTGCGTAGGAAGAGGCAGATTTACATTGTGGCAGTAATGGGGTGGAAGAATGGTGCACAGATCCCAAAGTAACGGTTTTTCCCATGCTCGGGCTCACCGCCATGTCATGGCAGTGGTTCGCAGGGATAGCCAGGGACGAGATAATGCCAGGATGCTCGAGGGACGCGCGATTCCTTCACGTGTCTCTACATCCCAGAATGTCGCGAATGGACCCGCGGGAGCTACGATTTGAATACCGCGATACCGTCCTTTGCTAACACTTCAATGCACCGAGGGATATATTGGCCTTAAACGCGCCATTCCGAGAGGATGTTCTCGGACAACACATTGAGATCGTAAATGCATTCGTCCATTGACGCAACGAGAGGCTTCTTCAAAATCTTTTTTTTTTCCATCCTTCTTGCTGCAAGTTCAGGACGGAGTGACGATGGAGATACTGATACTTTGAAACTTACCAAGTCTCGCAAGGCAAATGACCACGTACGAATGTCTTCAAGATGCAGACAATGAAACCTCATCCAAGCCATCACAGACCAAGAAGGATTTTTTTTAAAAACGACCTAGAAGGACTTGCCTCGGAGCACTTCCAGTCAAGTATATCATGTTAGCTTGGTCGTCTTTTAATACTCACTTTGACATCCAAAACGTCATCAGATCGCGTCGAATACGCTTCTTCGTCCTCGAACGAGTCCACAGATAACTCCCAAACTGCATTCATCCCACCCGGCATCACCGAGGGCAGATGCCTCGCTTGTGACCCTCTCCCACTGCACTCAGCCCACGCCCACATACGGCGCGAATTGGTGATGGGCATGGGCATGAAAGAAGCAGAGGGTGCGGGTGAGGTTACCTGGGGAGATGCTGGGGGAAGCAGGGACGGCCGTGACGCTTGGATGGTGTTGTCAAATGGCGAACGACGAGACCAGGTCGGTGCGGAGGGTGATGAGGAAGAGCATATCGCAGTGAGCGTCGCAACGTGTCTAAATCATGTTTGCCTGGGTATTCGCTTCTGAACGTTCCACCGCTGTTCCACCGCATTTCATATAGTACACAACTTTCTGAGTCGAATCTGGGGAAGTATTGCGGCTCGGGAAGCATTGTCTGATGATTGAGGCGCCGACTGGGCGGGGCCTCCGAATGGAAAGTGGACTAGATCGAAGTAACCGTGACTGTGGTGCATGGTGATGGTATCATGCAAACGCGAGTGGGGAACGATTGGCGGCAAAGAAAGGAGAATTGAACTTCAGACCAGAGTCAAAAGCAAAGCATGAATCTACTAGTAGTTCTTCAAAGCCGATCGTTCACTCGGTCTCGTATACAACAATTGACACGGATCGACACCTCGTATCAACTTCCCTGATGTTCCTGGAGAATAACCGCTATCTTTACCACTGTCGACACCATCCAGGAGTTCTTCTGCCATGAATTTTAGCGACTCCAAGATGACCTCTTTGTTCAGCCCCAAACGTGTCGTGCATAGTACCTTCTTTCCCCTTGGTCTTGCGGCCGGCACCCCCTGATCTCTATAAGAATCCACCACCATAGTACTCTCGTCGAATGTCTCTCTGGGATGGATGACGACGACCTTGAAATCCACTTCGAGCGCGTTCCCAATCGTTTCCTTGAGCTTGTCAGCGGTCGCAACCATGGACACCCTGTTTCAGCACTACCGGTTGGGCAGCGACGATTCAAGAAGAACTTTTGCTTGTGCCACCGTCAACATCAAGCAATTTCTCTGATCCGCGGTAGACTCCGTCGCCACTTCCTTTGTCAACCCCAAATGAGTTGTACACAAGACTTTCCGGCCACCACCAAGTCGCGCCAGACCTTTACTGCAATCCACCGACATTGTAGTCCCGTCAAATATTTGGCCAGGATGGCCAACGACAAGTCTGAAATTCGTTGCCCTCGCGCTCCAGATCGATTTCGCAAGATCTTCAGCGATGGAGACGATGTATAATATCTTCCGATGGAACTGATACGAGATCTTCGACTGAGCAGCAGAAGCAGAAGTGGCGCAACCGGCTGCCAAGGCAATGTCCGAAAGCCCAGCTATTGTATCCGTGACAAGGCTATCGGTGTTACTTGTGGGGGAGGGGATATATACGTAAGTAAGGGACCGCCAACGTGCAGCGAAGGTTTGCGACTCTGTTTGTGATTATTAGCTGAACAGATGACGAGGCTCGAAACTGGGTGCCTTGCCTAAATCCTGCACTTGTTTGTATATCCCATCGAAGTTTTCATGACCACTGCCCATCGTCCACGAGGAAATGGAGCGCGACAAACGAGAAACCAGGTAGGCCCGGAACGCGACCGGGAGGTACGAGACCACACCATCGCGTGACAGTGTGTCTATGCAGTCGACCAAGGGTCGAGCAATGAGTTCCGATGCTCGTCGGACTGCTGATGATCGTTTTTCGGCTACAGGAGACCGGCGAGAGCTCATCAGAAATCTAGCCAAGTGTATCGAGGTCAGCTGGATCAGTGAGTTAAGCCTTTCGAGGATCTGAACGATCGTATATTCAGCATATACATCCGAGACGGTGATGAAGCGCCGGACATCAGGAAGCTGAGGTTGATCGTTCGCGATTGCAGACGTGATATCATGTAGCTGGGCATTGAACCGTTGATGGGTCTCGTGGATGCGTGCTTCGAAGGTCCTGAGGTCATGGCGCGTGGCGATGAGCTCGTGGGATACATCGGAAAGTTGGTCGAGTTCTTGTCGCACGGCAGCAAGCTGATCTATTTTGAAGGCGAGCGAACGCTTCCGGCGGTTCAGCTCAGCGGCGAGAGTGGCGGCTCGCAGCTTGTACAACTGCGCCTCATAGCGTCTCCGGATGTCCGGAAGTCTCATCTGGAGTTTTTGGCGGGGAATCTTTAGGCCGCGATGAGGAAGGCTACAGCACGATATGGGGAGGTAGACTTACGTTGCGGCAGTAGCGGAGCGGAAGAATGTCGCACAGATCCCGCAGCATAATGGTGCTCTCCACGCGCATCGCCATGTCATGGTTTGGAGATACAGCCACGGACCAGACAGCGCCAGCGTGTTCGACGACGGACCCAATCTGCTCATGCGTCACTGCGTCCCAGAATGACACGGATTGCCCTGCAGAAGCGGCGATATATGCGCCGTCACTTGCCAACGCAATGCATCGAGGGATCTCGTCGTCGTGGATACGCCACGTTGAGACCACGTTCCCAGTAGATACGTCGACCTGGTGGATATGCTCGTCCATTGATGCGACGAAGAGATGTTTGCTGTCGTGGTGCCAGGCGATGGATTGATTGTGCCATGAAGTCGCTTCAATCTTGAGGTCGACGAGCAAGCGGCCATCTTTGGTTTGGTAGACCCGGGTGGACTTGCGATAGAGTGCGGCAATTGCGACAAAAAGTCCGTTCGGCGAGAATTTTGCCACCTTGACCCAGTCCTCATGTTTGAGCCTGTGCAGTTGCGTGCCACTCGAGAGAGACCAGAGACGCGCAGTCTTGTCATCCGATCCCGACACGATTTTCGTGCCGTCCGGCGACACATCGACTGCACACACAGCGTCACTGTGTACCTTCCACTCCCTCACCTTTTTTCGACTCTCCGCATCAAACACCGTCAAACGGCCGTCGCTCGACCCACTCACGATCCGCTTTCCGTCTCGCGAGACCGCAAGGGTCCAGACCCAATCCCCCGCATCCATCGGTTCCCCCACCTCCTCTCCACCCTCTACCTGCCAGCACCGAACCCTCCCTTCCCTTTCACCGGTCAAGACGTATTTCCCATCCGCCATGAACACGACCGAAGAAGATAGGTATTCCCAGGCATCGATTTCGAGCTGCTTTGCCTTGTATTGATCCTTGATAGTCTCAGTGACGGCCCTGTATGGTCGTGTCAGCATCGCACCTTGGATCACCTCGCCTTGGCCGGCTCGGCTGGGCCTCGCTTACTTTTTCTTATCCTTGTTGGACGCCGCACTGCTCTCTGGGACGGCAGCAGAGATGCTATCTGCATTTTCCTGGCTCGGGACCGCTTTACTCTCCTGCACGGAAGTGGTGGACCTTTCTGAACGCGTCCCTGTCAATATCCTATCTTGGGTCGCCTTACTATAGTCATCTTGGCTCTCTTCCTTCCCGTCACTGGCACCCTCGTTCGACTCTTTTCTCTCATTAGCATTTTCCTTTCGATCGCCATTCTGTGACCTCACCTGTTCTTCGTCCTAGTCGTAGGTGCATCTTGCGAAACATTGTCAGCAAACGAAGGTAAGACTTCAAGGACGAGCACTTGGTGGTTGGCTTGTAACAAGTTGGCACTAGTGTTGTGCCAGGCACGGCTCGGCCCAAAAGCCCCGTCCGGGCCACCAATGATGGCCTTATAAGGTCCAGGGCCCGGCCCGGCCCGGCCCAGGCCCGGTCGAACTATTCGCACGTCGGACTTGGATGCGTCCCACTGCCGACTTTCACTCTCACCAACCCCCTTGTTATTCAGCCCTACTCATTCTCAGAGGCGCACCCAAACACAAGCCGACGATTGCCGCGCATCTTAAAGGTGGGATCGTCGAGTTCTGAGTTGTGCAGATAACGGTCAAGATGCTGGATGAGTTGCATGAATCGGTGATAGGCAAGGAGATTCGGAAAAAGTAGAGGGTGCGGGCGGTGTTGGCGGATTGTAGGGATACGCTAGGGGAAGAAGGGACAGCCGAGGCTTTTGGGGACAAGCGCGGATGATGTGTCGAATGGCAAACGACGAAGTCGACTATGGATACATGATGGTGTTATGCAAACGCGAATGGTGGGTGATTGGCAGCGAAGAAAGGAGAATAGACGAACATTGCAGACCAGAGTAAAAGTCAAGGACATGAACCTAAATATAGTATCAGCTCTTCGAAGTTTATCGATATCGTCCACCGAGTCGGTCTCGCATGATACCAGAGCTATGGAAATTCAAATACAACGACACGGAGAGACTTGGAATGCTCGAGATCGACACTTCGTATTAACCTCCTCGATATTCCTGCAAAATAACCGATGTCTTTACCACCGTCGACACCGTCAAGAAGTTCTTCTGCCACAAATTTGGCCACTGCACGATCACCTCTTTGCTCAGTCCCAGACGCGTCGTGCATAGAACCTTCTTTCCCCTCGGTCGAGCAGCCGGCGCTCCCTGATCCCTATCAGAACCCACCTCCATAGTACCCTCGTCGAATGTCTCTCCGGAGCGGACGACAACGACCTTGAAATCTGCTTCAAGTGCATTCCTAATCATTTCCTTGAGCTTGTCGGTGGTTGCAATCATAGATGAGATGTTGTTCCAGAACTTGCGTGATATCTTGGTCTCGATGTCGGCCACAGAAGCAGCACAACCAGCAGCGATGACAATGTTCGCGAGCTCATGTATGGCATGTGAGACGAGAGCATCAGATTCGACACTGGTACGGGTGGGGAGATTGGCGTGCGTAAGTGATCGCCAACCGGCGGCGAATGCTTGAGATTCTGTTGGGTGCCATCATAAACACAATTGATAGCACATGAGTGTTCGGAGCTCGCCTGATTCACGCAATCGTCTGTAAATCTTACCAAAAACCTTGTCCACCCGTACATCCGTGGTCCACGAGGAAATAATCGAGCACAAGTGAGAAATGAGGCATGTCCGAATCGTGATCAATAGGTACGACCCAATGTTGTGCCGGGACACTGTCTGTAAGTGATCTATCAAGGCATGAGGGATAGATCTGGAGACATGTTGTGTCGCGGATGACCGTTCCTCGAGACCAGGAGACTGGATGTGGCGAAGAAGACACGTGGATATGGATACTGATGTCCGTCTGATTTCTGTATTCAGGGATTCCAGGGTGCGAATGAGTGTCTTCTCAGCGAACACATCCGAGTCAGCGAAGGAATCGTGAATGGGAGGTGATTCGGGTTGATGATTTGCAACAGTAGACGTGATCTCTCTGAGGCGGACACAGTGCTGTTGGTGGGTTTCGTGGATGGATGCTTCGGAGATCTTGAGGTCACGACGCGTGGCGATGAGCTCGTGGGATACATCGGGAAGCTGGTCGAGTTCTCGTTGCACGGTGTAAAGTTGGTTTGTTTTGATAGCGAGTAAACGCTTCCGGCGCTCCAGCTCAGTGGTGAGAGCGGCGACTCGCAGCTTGTACAACTGTGACTCATAGCGACTCCAGATGTCCATAAGCTTGTTTTGGAGTTTTTGGCGGGGAACCTTTGGGCTGTGATGAGGGAAGCGGTACACGACATGGAGAGGTAGACTTACATTGTGGCAGTAGCGAAGCGGAAGAATATCACAAAGGTCCCGCAGCGTAATGGTGCTGCCCACACATGTTGCCATATCGTGGTTCGCAGATATGGCCAGGGACCCGATAGTGTCAGTGTGTTCGACGACAGACCCGATCTGCTCATTCGTCGTGGTATCCCAGAAGGACACAAATTGACCTACAGAAGTGGCGATGTATGCACCGTCACTTGCGAAGGCGATGCACCGAGGGTTGATATCGTTGTGGGCGCGCCATTTTGAGACCGCGTGCTGGGTAGACACGTCGAGATGGTGGATGTAACCGTCCCTTGACGCAACGAAGACTCGCTTGCTATCACGATGCCAGACGACGGATTGGTTGCGCCATGAAGTGACTTTGATCTTGAAATCGGCAAGCAAGTGGCCATCTTTGGCTCGGTAGATTCGAACGGACGCGCGATTCCATGTGGCAGTTGCAAGAAAAAGTGAGTTCGGCGAGAATTTGGCCGCGGCCAGCTGCCGGTTGTGTTTGAGTTTTTGCAGTTGTTTGCCACTGGAGAGAGACCAAACGCGGGCAGTCCCATCATTCGATCCCGACACGATTCTTGTACCGTCCGGCGACACATCGACAGCTCTCACTGTCCAGGTGTGTCCTTCCAATGCCCTCGTATTTTGTCCACTCTCCGCATCAAAGACGGTCACACGGCCATAACTCGCCCCGCTCACGATCCGCTTTCCGTGTTGCGTCACCGCAATGGTCCAGACCCAACTCCCCGCATCCATCGGTTCCCCCACCTCCCCTCCATCCTCTACATGCCAGCGTCGAATCTTTCTTTCCCGTCCACCGGCCAAGATGTATCTCCCATCTGCCATGAACACGACCGAATATATGTGTTCCCGACCATCTATTTCGATCACCTTGGCCCCCTTGACAGTTCCAGTGGTGACGGCCCTGCTCGGGTAGGTCCACGTCAGCACCATGTTTCGACACAGCTTCTCTTACTTTTGCTTGCCCTTGTTTGATGTTGCACTGCTATCTAGGACAGCAGAGGCCCAATTCTTATCATTTTTCGTCGGCATTGCGCCTCCAATCCGCTCGCCTTGGCCATTTCGACTGAGTGTCTCCTCTCGGGTGTCCCCGGTGTCCCCGCCTCCGCCCTCATTCGACTCTTCTATCTTGTCAGTATTGTCCTTTCGATTGTCACTTCCGTCCACTCACTTTTCCCCTGCCTCAGTCGCTGATGCAATCTGGAAAACATTGTCGGCAGATAATGCAGTTTCAAGAACGAGTGTCTGGTGGTCGACTTATAAAAATCCCCACAGTATGTGTCTCTTGATCTCATCACCGCGTCACCTCCGTATTGATCCCTTCGTGCTTCCTTTGCAGTACCTCTTACATTTCATCCGATGGATAGCTCTCCGCACTTACATTCAAAGGTTCATTTTCACTCGTTTGTGTGCTGAACCCCATCCTTTTATCGTAGGCTTTCTAGACAACAGCCGATGGGTCGCCGTTATATTCAATGGCCACGCATCAGGTGCAACGGTGTCCCTTGGGCGCCTGCCACCCACTGCTCACTCACACCCTCATCAGCCGTGCACCAAGACCTCCTGCTCCTTTTAAACACCCCGCCAGTGCCGGCTGCGATAGTCTGGTCAAAATTTGATCCTTCCATGAGGACACTCAGGCATTGTTTGGGAGAAGACTCAAAGGGGTACACTGGGGATTGGGTGTGCGACGTCACATGGCACCCTTGAGGGATGGTCTCAGATCAAGCGTTCCACCCGACTTTCACTCGAAAGATGTCGACTAATTCGAAACAGCACGCTCGCAACTCGTGACAGTTCCCCCTCTTGGTATGGCCCGTCTCAGCGTTTCTGTAGGAGGCGGCGGCCACGTTCCGACGCTGGATACCGCAGTTGCTTGTGCCATAGTCTCGGCGTTGATCAGATGGGTCCACATGTCTCGCCGAAGGACGACAAGGCTCAGAGGCCCTTCCAGCGAGAGCTTCGTCCACGGCATCGCAAAAAAGATGACATTGTAATTCGAAACCTGACGGCAATTTTCTACGAATCAGTGAACACGTCCACATACGGCGACTCGGGAAACATTGTTTGATGATCGAGGCGCCGACTCCGATCTGAATGGATAGCGGACTGGGTCGAAGTAACTGATGGTGTTATGCAAATGCAAGTGGGGGATCCTTCAAAGCCACTCGATCTGATGTAAGACAACAGAGTTAAGGAAATTGAAATACGACGACGATGACGTGGAGAGGTTCCGAATGCCCGAGCTTGGGAGTCCCGTATCAATTTGAACCTCTCCGATATTCCTGCAGGATAACCGATGTCTTTACCACCGTCGACACCGTCAAGAAGTTCTTCTGCCACAAATTTGGCGACTGCACGATCACCTCTTTGCTCAGCCCCAGACGCGTCGTGCATAGAACCTTCTTTCCCCTTGGTTGAGTAGCCGGCGCTCCCTGATCTCTATCAGAATCCACCTCCATAGCACCTTCGTCGAATGTCTCTCCAGAGCGGACGACGATGACTTTGAAATCCGCTTCAAGCGCATTCCCAATCATTTCCTTGAGCTTGTCGGCAGTTGCAACAATGGATGAGATGTTGTTCCAGAACTTGCGTGACATCTTGGTCTCGATGTCGGCCACAGAAGCAGCACAACCAGCAGCGACAACAATGTTCGCGAGGCCATGTATGGCATGTGAGACGAGGTCATTAGACTCGTCACTGGTACGAGTAGGGAGATTGGCGTGTGTAAGTGATCGCCAACCGGCGACGAACGCTTGAGATTCTGTTGGGTGCCGTTAGCAACACAATTGATAGTATGAGTGTTCGGTGCTCGCCTGATTCGCGCAATCGTCTGTACATCTCACTAAAAACCTTGTCCACCCGTGTATCCGTGGTCCACGAGGAAATGATCGAGTACAAGTGAGAAATGAGGCATGTCCGAATTGTGATCAATAGGTACGAGTCAATGTTGTGCCGAGACACTGTCTGTAAGTGGTCTATCAAGGCATGAGGGATAGATCTGGAGACATGTTGTGTCGCAGACGACCGTTCCTCGAGACCAGGAGACTGGATGTGGCGAAGAAGATACGTGGATATGGATACTGATGTCCGTCTGATTTCTGTATTCAGGGATTCCAGGGTGCGAATGAGTGTCTTCTCGGCGAACACATCCGAGTCAGCGAAGGAATCGTGAATGTGAGGTGATTCGGGTTGATGATTTGCAACAGCCGACGTGATCTCTCTGAGGCGGACATGATGCTGTTGGTGGGTTTCGTGGATGGACGCTTCGAAGATCTTGAGTTCACAGCGCGTGGCGATGAGCTCGTGGGATACATCAGGAAACCGGTCGAGTTCTCGTTGCACGGCAGCAAGCTTGCCGGTTTTGACTGCGACTGAACGCTTCCGGCGATCCAGCTCAGCAGTGAGAGTGGCGACTCGCAGCTTGTACAACTGCGCCTTATAGTGACTCCGGATGTCCATCAGCTTGTTTTGGAGTTTTTGGCGGGGAACCTTTGCTTTGATGAGAAAAGCCTTGGCACGACATGAGGTAGACGTACGTTGTGGCAGTAGCGAAGCGGAAGAATGTTAAACAGATCCCGCAGTATAATGGTGCTCCCCACACGCATCGCCATGTCATGGTTTGGAGATACAGCCACTGACCAGACAGTGTCAGCATGTTCAACGACGGACCCAATCTGCTCATGCGTCACTGCGTTCCAGAACGACACGAATTGACCTGCAGAGGTAGCGATGTATGTGCCATCACTTGCCAAGGCAATGCACCCAGGGATGTTGTCGTTGTGGATACGCCACGTCGAGATGGTGTTCCGGGTAGATATGTCAAGCTGGTGGATGCGGCCATCCTTTGATGCGACGAAGAGTTCCTTGCTGTCGTGGTGCCAGGCAACGGATTGGTTGTGCCATGAAGTCGCTTCAATCTTGAAATCGGCAAGCAAGCGGCCATCTTTTGTATGGTAGACCCGGGTGGACTCGCAATAGAGTGTGGCAGTTGCGAGAAAAAGTCCGTTTGGCGAGAATTTTGCCGCGGTCACTGTGGAATCGTGTTTGAGTTTTAGTAGTTGTTTTCCACTGGAGAGAGACCAGACGCGGGCAGTCTTGTCCCATGATCCCGACGCGATTCGTGTCCCGTCTGGTGATACGTCGATAGCTCTCACCGTGCCTGTGTGTCCTTTCAACTCCCTCGCCTTTTTTCGACTCTCGGCGTCAAAGACCGTCACACCGTCACTACTCCCGCTCACGATCCACTTTCCATCTCGCGAGGCCGCCATGTCAAAGACCCAATCCCCCGCATCCATCGGTTTTCCCACCTCCTCTCCATCCTCTACCTGCCAGCATCGGATCTTTCCTTCCATTTCACCAGCCAACATGCGTTTCCCATCTGTCATGAACATGACCGAATATATGTGTTCCCAGCCATCGACTTCAAGCTTGTATTTATCCTTGATAGTCCCAGTGACGACCCTGTTTGGTGGGTCGTGTCAGCATCGCGTCTTGAATTATCGACCTGTCTTACTTTTGCTTACTCTTGTTCGATGCCGCACTGCTCTCTGAGACGGCAGCAGAGGTGTTATCCACATTTCCAGACCTTGTCACCGCACCACTCTCCTGAACGGAAGTGGTGGGTCCGTCTGAATGCGTCCCTGTCAATATCACATCTTGGATTGCCTTACCATGGCCGTCTTGGCTCTCTTCGCGCTCGGTGAACTCGGCATTCGACTCTTTTGTCTCATCAGCATTCCCTTTCAATTATCCCTTCTGTCTCCTCACCTGTTCTTCGTCTCATTCGTAGACGCAAATTGTGAAACATTGTCAGCGAATGGAGGTGAAACTTCAAGATCCACGCTTGTCCTCCTTCAGTGCACCCCTCTGTCTGCCGTGGAGTTAGCGCCAGAAAGCTCCTCTCTCACGACTATTTATGTGTGTCAAAGTGCCCAGTAATTCACGCGCACACATATGAAACCGCAGCATGCACTGCAACGTGATTAATGTCAAAGACAGTTCAACGTTCAAGTGCGAGGACCGTCGCACGGTACCTTCGTGTTCCGTGGCCGTCTCGGCTCGCCTGGATCTAATGCTACTCCCATTCGATTTTTTGATCTCATTAGTACTACTGCCATTTTGATTGTTCCATCCGTCTACTCGCATTGCCTTCGTATAAATTGTAGACGTGGGTTGCGCAACATCATCGCCAGACGCGGCTCCGCGCAGCATTCCGTCACCTTCCGACATACACGTGCCTCCTCATCGCATCCTCGCGTCACCTCTGCTCCTGATCCTACCCCAGTGCTGCCTTAGTTATTGCTGCCTAGGTTCCCACACTGTTTAGAACTTGAGGCAAAATGTAAACCAGCTAGGTACGATTGGTCTCTTTCGCCATTCCCCGCAGCCTTAGCACTTACACGGTGATCGACTACGACACCCTCCCCAGGTCTACTAGTAGCACGACGACCGCTCTGTCAACTAGTGACCGACTTGTCACCGTCACTTCCCACACAGCCATTCATTTGTCCGCCCCTTCACCGACTCTATTAAAGAGTAAATGCATGCGTAGGATCATCCCCAATGCCATTTGTATGTATAATCGGTCTTCTCCCACTCTGTGTTTCGGAATCATGATGCTCACCTACTTTACAGCTTATCTGACCTGAGACGTCTTCTCCACATCTCTCCTCCTCTGGCCTGGTCAACCTGTGCCACACGCCAGAGCACCCATGCGGCCCTGCCGACACACTTTTCGCATAGCGCTCGCATTCAATTCAATACAGGACAAGGCGCTGCGCCTCTAGCGGATAATTTCAAATTGACCCAGCTTCACCTCGCCACATGTTCGATTACATTTCCTGGGAAGCGTTTCGGAAATACCGTCGGTCATTTTTCACGGCAAGAGTCTCACAAACTGTACCATAGAGAAGTCTACCATCCGTGACAATGTTCAACTCGACACGACAGTGACGTTGAGAATTTATGTACTCTGCTGAATGAGGCGCAGATTCGGGCTCAGGAGGTGGGTGACATTCGGTTAAGATGTGACGTATAATGTGAGGTAGCGCCCCGATAGTGCGTACAAGCGCGTCGACCTTGAGAACGTACATTATATCAAAATACATGGCGGTACACTGAAAGAGATGTCCAGTATTCGGAAACACACTCGGCGTATGGTGCGGGATTGTGGAGACACGAATGCAGTGGTAATCCGAACAGATACATTGGAAGCCCCAATCAGCCTCACCTATTAGGCAGCGTAGATTCGAGAAGAACGCTCGCTTTCACCACTGTCGACATCGTGGACATATGCCTTCGACCTGGAACTCGTGACTCCGTGACAACTTCCTTTGTCAACCCCAAATGAGTCGTGCACAAGACCTTCCGGCCTCCCCCACCAGACCGTCCTCTGCCCGCACGGCGATCTACCTCCATGGTAGCCGCATCGAATATCTGACCGGGATGGCCAACTACAACTTTGAAGTCGGCCGCCTTTGCATTCCACACCGATTTCGCAAGTTTTTCGGTAGATGAAATGATGTATGATATCTTGTGTTGGAACAGATACGTGATCTTCGACTGAGCAGCAGAAGCAGAGGAAACACAACCAGCAGCCAGGGCGATGTCCGAAAGGCCGGCTATTGTATCCACAACGAGGCTGTGAGTGTCGCTTGTTGAGACGCCGGCGGGGATATAACTATAAGTAAGTGATCGCCAACGCGCGGTGAAGGTTTGCGATTCTGTCATTCCCGTTAGCGGCGTACCCGAGTGATAGGACTGGAAATAATTCCTTACCTGAACCCTGTACTCGTTTGTACGTCCCACAAAGAACTTCGTCGTGTCTTTTTTCCATAGTCCACAAGGAAATGATGTGCGATATGCGAGAGATGAGGTAGGCTCGGAATGCAACAGGGAGGTATAGGGCGATGCCGGCGCGTGACATTGTTCCTACACAAGTAGCCAACAGTCGAGCGATGAACTCTGAGACTCGCAGCGCTGCCAATGATTGTTCATCGGCTCCGGCAGACTGATAGTCATGATTGTGGATGAGATATCTAGCCATAAGCATCGACGCCAGCTGCACAACTGTATTGAGCCTGTCAAGATTCTGAATGATCGAATACTCGGTGTACACATCCGAGACTGTGATAAAACGCTGAACATCGGGTAAGTCAGGCCTATCACTTGCGACGCCAGACATGAGATCATTTAGCTTGTCATTATACTGTTGGTGGGTCTCGTGGATGCAAGCTTTGGAGGTGATGAGGTGATGGCGTGCGGTGATGAGCTCGTGTGATACATCGGGGAGCTGGTCGAGTTCTCGTCGGACAGCAGCAAGTTTGTCTATCTTCATTGCTGCTGAACGCTTTTGGTGAGCCAGCTGAGAAGTGAGAGCGCCGCAGAGCCGATTCCGAAGGTCTGTAAGCTCGTTTTGCAATTTTCGACCGGCAACCTTTCGGTTGTGATGAGGAAAGCCATGGGATCACGTGGAGAGGCAGACTCACATTGTAACAGAAGCGAAGCGGAAGAATGTTGCAAAGATCTACCACGGTGATTGTCTTGCCTGCACTTGTCACTATGTCATGGTTTGGAGAAATGGCCATGGAGTCGACAGAGCCAGCGCACCGCATGGTAAGCGACCCAATTTGTGCATGCGTCACCGCGTCCTGGAATAACACAAATCGACCTGCAGAAACTGCGATGTATCCCCCGTCACTTGCTAAGGCGATGCACCGGGGGTTGTTACTGCTGTGGATGCGCCATCGTGAGAGGATCTTCTTGGCAGATACATCAAGATGATAAATGTGACCGTCTAGTTGGGACGCAACGAAGAGATATTTACTGTCGCAATTCCAGGCGATAGATTGATTCCATGATAAACCGACGCTGATCTCAAAATCGCCGAGCAAGCGGCCATTTTCAGTTTTATAGATCCGCACAGACTCGTGGAACCCGACGCCGACGGCGGTTGCGAAGAAGACCCCGTTCGGCGAAAATTTCGCCGCAGTGACCTCTGACCAGCTGTGTTCCCGTCTTCGCAGTTCGTAGCCACTCGAGAGCGACCAGACCCGGGCAGTCCAGTCATCTGATGCCGTCACAATTCTTCTGCCGTCGGGTGACACATCAACAGCTCTCACTGCGTCTGTGTGTCCTTTCAACTCCCTCACCATTTTTCTGCTCTCCGCATCAAACACCCTCACTTTACCGAGATATAGCCCGGTCACAACCCACTTTCCGTCCTGCGATACTGCAATGTTGTGGACCACATCCCCTGTGTTCATTGGGATCCCCACCTCCTCTCCGTTATCTATCCGGTAGCATCGAATCTTTTGTTCGTTTCCACCAGCCAAGATGTGCTTCCCATCAGTCATGAACACGACTGAAGCCGTGTTCTCCCGGCCATCAAATTGGATCACCTTCACGATGTTCCCGTCCTTGGCAGTGACTGAGGAAACCCTGTTTATGTCGGTATTGGTTGGCATCACGTCTTCGATTGCATCGTCTTCGCCATCTTGAGCCGGCACCTCCTCCAATTCCTCGGCGTTGCCACTGGCAGGCACGGGAACAGAATTATCTTCGTTCAATTCTTACATATCGTCAGCATGATCCTTTTGTTTGTCATACTGGCATCTGTCTACTCACTCCTTCTTCGTGTCAATCGTAGGCGTAAGTTGCGAAACATTATCTGTCTTTGTCGCTATGTGACTCGGTCAGAGAGAAAGATGGAAGTGAGCAGAAGCTATGCTAAGCGTGGGCAGAGGCGCGAAGCGCCTCCCGGCTGCCATCTGTGAGAACCTGGGAAGCCCGAGCGTCAGCTGCGTGGGGGGGCTGGGAAAAGCTTCGCCCTCGCGTAGTTGGTTGCGGGTGAACAGTTCTGGGGAACGCGACAGCAAGGGTCCCGCGAGGCGATTCTGAGGGGTCGTTTGATCCCCGCAAGAATCACTGCGTGCGGCGGGTGGGCGAAAAGAAAAGAAAGTGGTCGGTGCACAGCTGGTGGAGTGACTAGTTCGAGAGCAGAAGAGAGAGATGGCGTGTCACAGCCACTCGAATAACTTAGAGTGACGATTCGCATACTGACACTACTAGAATGACCACTGGCAGCAAATGAAAGTGCCATTCCGAGGAGAGTGGTGGTCGACATGCCCGTGTTTGCCGCTTTCACACGGCCAGGGTCACCTTCGTGTCGTTCTTACTAATTGGTGCCGAGCTTGTCACAGACAAGATTCAACCTACAATCTGCCCGCCGCCGCCGTAACTGGAGGCTGATGCAGAACTCTGTCGAATCTCAATTATGACGGTGATATGGGTGTTACTGTAAGGCGAATAAGATGGATCTTAGTTATGATGAGTGGGTATGGCATATGAACACCGGGGCTAGTAATATGACCTGGGTAGCATTTTAGCATCATTTTAGCAAGTATACACGCACGCACGGACATGTTAGTTATAATATATTAAGTGCTAGTGGAAGCCGGAGAAATAGGTTGCGGATGCAATTGACGCGTCGTCGGTAACTTGTCCGAGTCGCGTCAACCACACTCTGGGGTTGAAACGACAGTGGTCCACTTCGAACTACCCACGTTCGAATAAACAAGTACGTACGACGTTAGGTATGTATAAGGAAGAACGTCACAAGTTCATAGGTTATCCACTCCCTGTACATTACCCACAAAATCACTGGAAATACTACTACCAGCTAAGATGAAGTGAACTGGAAATCATGCCAACCTATCCTACGGGAATCAAAGGAGAAAATACAAAGACAAACCTTGAACCCAAGGCGTGAGGCACTCCATCAGCCCAGTTTCCCGTCCAGAGTAGACAACCCCATTTGCAAATAAGTCGTGCACAGCACTTTCTGGCCCGGTCGTTCCACCGTCGGACTGATCCAACTCCATTATAGTTTCGTCAAATGCCTGAGAGGCGCTGACAGCCACAACTCTGAAATCACCCGACAATGCGTCCGCGATCATCTTGCTGAGCTGCCCAGCAGTCGACATGATGAACGCGATCCGCTTCTGGAATTTTGACGAAATCCGAGACTTTGCGGCGGAAATGGAGGTGGAGCAACCAGCAGTCACCACGATGTCTGTGAGCCCGTCCAAGATAGCAGAGATGAAGACGTCGGGGTCACTGACGACGGTAGGCGATGTGGGTGACACGCGCGCGTCAGGGATCGCCAGCGACCGGAGGAGACTTGAGACTCTGTTGATAGCGTCACCAAAAGTAGATAACACTTGGGACGTGACCACTGACCTGATTTCCACGATCGTTTGTATATCTCGTCGAGAAGCTTATTGTACCCTTGTTCCATGGACCCGAGGACAAGATGCCGTACAGGTAATGGGTGAGATGCGCACGGAGAGCGATGGGGAGGTACCGGGTGACGTCATTGCGAGTTGATCTCCCCAAGTAGTTCACTAAGAGTCAATTGTCCTATCGACTCTGCCGCTCTCTGCCCCGCAAAAGTCTGTTCCTCCGAATATCTCTCAATGCCAGACTGGAACACGTTGATCATGTATCCAGCAATGAACACCGAGATCGATTGAATAGCCGTATTGAGGTATTCCAGCGTCTCGACGATCATCCTCTCCGCGTACGCATCCGCCTTGGTGATGAACTCCTGTACCGCAAACAGCCTGGGCTGATCTGCTGTGACGAACGCTCTGAGCTCGAGTATCTGGCTGTCGTATTGTTGCCGCATCTCGACAATGTGAGATTGGGCGGTCCCGAGATCGAGGCGGGTGAAACTGAGCTCGTACGATTCAGGATGACGTGGGTCGAGGTCCTTGGTCACGGCTGCGAGCTCCTCCGCGTTGGCGGCATCCAACTGCTTCCGGTGGTCTACTTCTGCAGGAAGTGGGTGACATTCGGTCGAGATGTGACGCATAATGTGAGGTAACGCCCCGATAGTGCGTACAAGCGCGTCAACCTTGAGAACGTACATTATATGAAAATACACAAGGATTTGGCGGTACACTGAAAGAGACCAGCATGAAACACACTCGGCGTATGCTAAGAGGGTGATCCGAACAGATACATTGGAAACCCAAATCAGCCTCACCTGTTAGGCAACGTGGATTCGAGAAGAACGCTTGCTTTCACCACTGTCGACATCGTGGACATATGCCTTCGACCTGGAACTCGTGACTCCGTGACGACTTCCTTTGTCAACCCCAACTGAGTCGTGCACAAGACCTTCCGGCCTCCCCCACCAGACAGTCCTCTGCCCATACGGCGATCTACCTCCATCGTGGCCGTATCTAATATCTGACCAGAATGGCCAACTACGATTTTGAAGTCGGCCGCCTTTGCATTCCAAATCGATTTCGCAAGTTTTTCGGTGGATGAAATGATATATGATATCTTGTGTTGGAACAGAGATGCGATCATCGATTGAGCAGCAGAAGCAGAGGAAACACAACCAGCAGCCAGAGCGATGTTCGAAAGGCCGGCTATTGTATCCACAACGAGGCTGTGAGTGTCGCTTGTTAAGACGCCGGCGGGGGTATAACTATAAGTAAATGATCGCCAACGCGCGTTGAAGGTTTGCGATTCTGTCATTCCCGTTAGCGGCGCGCCCGAATGATAGGACTGGAAATAATTCCTTACGTGAACCCTGCACTCGTTTGTACGTCCTACAAAGAATTTCGTCGTGTCTTTTTTCCATAGTCCACAAGGAAATGATGTGCGATATGCGAGAGATGAGGTAGGCTCGGAATGCAACTGGGAGGTACAGGGCGATGCTGGCGCGTGACATTGTTCCTAGACATGCAGCCAATGGTCGAGCGATGAACTCTGAGGCTCGCAGCGCTGCCAATGATTGTTCATCGGCTCCGGTAGACTGATGGTTATGGTTACGGATGAGATATCTCGCCATAAGCATCGACACCAGCTGCACAACTGTATTGAGCCTGTCGAGATTCTGAATGATCGAATATTCGGTGTACACATCCGAGACTGTGATAAAGCGCTGAACATCGGGTAAATTAGGCCAATCATTTTGAATCGCGATACCAGACATGAGATCATTTAGCTGATCATTATACTGTTGGTGGGTCTCGTGGATGCAAGCTTTGGAGATGATGAGGTGATGGCGTGCGGTGATGAGCTCGTGTGACACATCAGGGAGCTGGTCGAGTTCTCGTCGGAGGTCTTTAAGCTTGTTTCGGAGTTTTCGACGGGCAACCTTTCGGTTGTGATGAGGAAAGCCATGGAATCACATGGAGAGGCAGACTCACATTGTAACAGAAGCGAAGCGGAAGAATGTCGCAGAGATCCAGCACGGTGATTATCTTGCCTGCACTTGTCACTATGTCGTGGTTTGGAGAAACGGCCACGGAGTTGACAGTGCCAACGTGCCACATGGTAAGTGACCCAATTTGTTCATGCGTCACCGGGTCCTGGAATAACACAAATCGACCTGCAGAAACTGCGATATATCCTCCGTCATTTGCTAAGGCGATGCACCGGGGGTTGTTATTGCTGTGAATGCGCCATCGTGAGATGATCTTCTTGGCAGATACATCGAGATGGTAAATGTGACCATCTAGCTCGGACGCAACGAAGAGATATTTGCTGTCGCAATTCCAGGCGACAGATTGATTCCATGATAAACCGACGCCGATCCCAAAATCGGCGAGCAAGCGGCCATTTTCAGTTTCATAGATCCGCACGGACTCTGAGTCACGGTGGAACCCGACGCCGGCGGCAGTTGCGAAGAAGACCCCGTTCGGCGAAAATTTCGCCGCAGTGACCTCTGACCGGCCGTAATCCCGTCTTCGCAGTTCGTAGCCACTCGAGAGCGACCAGACCCGGGCGGTCTGGTCATCTGATGCCGTCACAATTCTTCTGCCGTCGGGTGACACATCGACAGCTCTCACTGCGCCTGTGTGACCTTCCAACTCCCTCACCATTTTTCTGCTCTCCGCATCAAACACCTCCACCCCACCGTCAGACAGCCCGCTCACAACCCACTTTCCGTCCTGCGATACTGCAATGTTGTGGACCACATCCCCCACGTTCATCGGCATCCCCACCTCCTTTCCGTTATCTATCCGGTAGCATCGAATCTTTCCTTCGTCTCCACCAGCCAAGATGTGCTTCCCATCAGTCATGAACACGACTGAAGCCGTGTTCTCCCGGCCATCAAATTGGATCACCTTCACGATGTTCCCGTCCTTGGCAGTGACAGAGGAAACCCAGTTTATGTCGGCGCTGGTTGGCATCACGTCTTCGATTGCATCGTCTTCGCCATCTTGACCTGGCCCCGTGTTTCCAGGCGCGGTAACATGATTATCTTCGTTCAACTCTTACATATCGTCAGCATGATCCTTTCGCTTGTCCCACTTGCATCTGACTCACTCCTTCTTTGTGTCAATCGTAGGCGTAAGTTGCGAAACATTACCAACGAATGAGAGTGCCACTCCAAGGACGAGTGATGGTCGACTTACGATATGCACGTGTTTGGCTTTAACACCAGGGTCACCTTCCTGCCTGTTATTACCTAGTCCTGATTGGTGCCAGCCTTGTCACAGACGGGATTCAGCCTATTTGAATCTGTTAGCCGCTGTAACTGATCTAGAATTCTGTCGAATCTCAGTAATTTTCCGCTTTCTTCTGGCGGGAATCTGATTGACGCATCGTCGCGTCAACCAAAATCTGGGGCTGAAGCGACAGTCGGACTACCCATGTTCGAATAGACAAGTACGTGACGTTAGGTATGTATAAGGAAGAATATCACAAGTTCATAGGCTATTTACTTCCTGCACATTACCCACAAAATCACTGTGGAAATACTACCAGCTTGAAGTGAACTGGAAATCATGCAAACTCGTCCTACGGGAATCAAAGGAGAAAACACGGAGACAATCCTTGAACCCGAGACGTGAGGCACTCCATCAGCCCAGTTTCTTGTCCAGAGCAGATTCGAAGAGAATCTTTGCCTTGATCACCGTCATAGTCACCTCCTCCCTCGATTTCGAAGGTTCCGACTGCGTTATCATCCGTTTCGTCAACCCCAAATAAGTCGTGCACAGCACCTTCTGGCTCTGGGTCGTTCCACCGTCGGACTGATCCAACTCCATTATAGTTTCGTCAAACGCCTGAGAGGCGCTGACAGCAACAACTCTGAAATCACCCGACAATGCGTCCGCGATCATCTTGCTAAGCTGCCCAGCAGTCGACATGATGAACGCGATCCGCTTCTGGAATTTTGATGAAATCCGAGACTTTGCGGCGGAAATGGAGGTGGAGCAACCAGCAGTCACCACGATGTCTGTGAGCCCGTCCAAGATAGCAGAGATGAAGACGTCGGGGTCACTGACGACGGTAGGTGATGTAGATGACAGGTACGCGCGCGTCAGGGATCGCCAGCGACCGGAGGAGACTTGAGACTCTGTTGATAGCGTCACCAAAAGTAGATAGCGTTTGGGACGCGACTACTGACCTGATTTCCACAATCGTTCGTATAGCTCGTCGAGAAGCTTATTGTACCCTTGTTCCATAGACCACGAGGACAAGATGGCGTACAGGTAACGGGTGAGATACGCACGGAGAGCGATCGGGAGGTACCGGGCGACGTCATTGCGAGTTGATCTCCCCAAGTAGTTCACTAGGAGTTGACCTATCGGCTCTGCCGCTCTCTGCCCCGCGAAAGTCTGTTCCTCCGAATATCTCGCAACGCCAGACTGGAACACGTTGATCATGTATCCAGCAATAAGCACCGAGATCGATTGAATAGCCGTATTGAGGTATCCTAGCGTCTCGACAATCATCCTCTCCGCGTACGCATCCGCCTTGGTGATGAACTCCTGTACCGCAAAGAGCTTGGGCTGAGTTGCTGTGACGAATGCTCTGAGCTCGAGTATCTGGCTGTCATATTGTTGCTGCATCTCGACAATGCGAGATTGGGCGATCCCGAGATCGAGGCGGGTGGAACTGAGCTCGTACGATTCAGGATGGCGTAGCTCGAGGTCCTTGGTCACGGCTGCGAGCTCCTCCGCTTTGGCGGCATCCAACTGCTTCCAGTTGTCTACTTCTGCAGTGAGCGATGCGACCATGCGATCCTTGTCTTCGTTGGACGTTTTGAGCTCACGAGCTGTACGTTGGGATACGGCAAGCTGATTTCGGAGATCTTGGATAGTTCTTTCTAGATTGGCTATTTTCTCGTCTGAGTGGATATGCGTGTCAGACGATCAGGAGGAGGAACAGTCTATGGACGCACTTGATCGCTCGTTCCCCGTAGATACCATCCCCCAGTTTTCCTGTTCACGATACGTCTGTGACGAGTAAGTAATCATCGCGCCAATTGCAGCGGGCACACGTACATTTTCAAAATATAACGCTGGGAGAATATCACGAAGATTCCGAAGGCTGATCGTTTTGCCGTGGCCCACCGCGAGATCATAATTCGCCGAAATGGCCATCGACTTGACGATATTCGCATGATCAATAACAGGCCCAATCTTCCTCCGCGTTGCACTGTCCCAAAACGACACCGAATTGTCCGCTGACACCGCAACGACCGCGCCATTGCATGCCAACGCGATGCACCTGCACTTCAACTCCCCAGTGTGAACGGGCCATTGGGAGCGTACCGTAGACGCGTCGAGAGCGTAAACGCTCCCGTCGAGCGACAGCGCAAACAGCTGTTTGCTATCACGAGTCCACGCAAGCGATTCGTTCAAATCGGATCCCACTTGGATCGGGAAGTCGACGAGGACGAGGCCGCTCCGGCTATTGTATATGCGTACTGACTCCCGTCTCCATGTCGCCGTTGCGACGAAGCGCCCATCAGGTGAGAATTTGACACCGACCACCAGGTTGTCGTGTCTCCACGGTCCCAGAAGTCGTTCCCCGGTCATCGCGGACCAGACACAGACCGTGTTGTCGCTCGACCCTGTCATGAGTCTTGTCCCATCGGGGGAGAAATCGATGGCGTACACTGTCCCCGTGTGTCCCTTGAACTCGGACACCTTGTCGTGACTCTGTGCATTCCACACTTTCACCAGGGCCGTCCCCGTGCTCGCGAGCCACTTGCCATCCTGCGACACCGCGACGTCGTTGACCGATCCCCCCACCAACATCGGCGTCCCCGGCACCTCGCTCCCATTCCCTACATCCCATCGCCGAATCTTGCGTTCGTATCCACCACCCAAGACGTGTTTCCCATCCACAAGGAACGCTACTGAATATATGTTTTCCTTGCCATCGATCTCGATCAGTTTTCCTCTGCTTTTCTGGATGGACGTCGAGGACGCTCTGTGAATCAACTCGTGGGTCTTTGTGCGTATCGCACTGCCGATCGACTTGCATTGGCCTTCTTGCGGTGTCTTTTCTTCCTTTTCAAGTTGCTCCAAGATGACGGATGTGGCAATACTGCCAGCATCTGAACCTTTCATAAAGTCTCGTCAGTACCATGCTTTGCGTCGTCTCGTGTCGGACATCTACCCACCCTTCTTTTGCCTCCGACGTGTTCTGGGGAACATTGTCGACTGGGGGCGCCGTACAAGTATGATGGTAGTGGCGGTCAATTGCAAGAACCCTTTGTCGTCTGCCATATCCGTTCCCCTTATCGAGATCACCTCGTGCCCTCAGCCTGCTTACCTCCGAGTGTTTGCGGCGCACACCGGATGCGTGTGGAGTTAATCATGGATGCGCGATTTATGCTTAAACCACAAACGCATCGGTTCTGCAACTGGGATAGTGATACGATCCCTGCCTCTCAAACCTTGCTTCAATGTCATATGCGCATCCCGGGTTGCAACCGTTCAGCCGAAACGCCTGCAATCTACTGTACGTCCACCGTCTGAACACCCGCCATCAACGCCTCCAACCCCGCCTCACTCACCCGGACCACGATCAGACTCTCCGTCGCAACACGTTTATACTGCACGCGCGACACCTGCGCCAGTAACAATGCACCAAATGGCTGCTGCAGACGTACGACGAGGCGCAACGCCTGCGTGGTATCGTCAAGCCCTCCAACGCCGAGTCGCCTACGCGAGAAATCCTGGTCAAGAAGTGCGCTGATCCATGGATGAACGAGGACGAGGCCTTCCATTCCCGAGAGATTGTCCTTGGTCTTGATCTCCACCTGTCCGAGAGCAGACGTCGTCGCGCGGTAAACGTGCAACTCGGATTCGGAATCAATCTTGACAAGTTCGGTAATCGAGAAAATGATGCCGGAGAATCGGAGGCGAGTAGAAGCTAGCGATGGTGAAGGAAGTGCATTGAGCCGGCGATAGAGTTCGATAGCCAGCGAGTGGTCCGACGAAGACGACTGTAGCGCAGTGACAAGGGAGTCCATCTGTGCCGCCTCGATGGGCTGTGGAATGTGCGGCGGAACGAGCTGGTCATAGACCGTGAGGTCTAACGGAAGGCAACTGTTATAGCTCCCTGCAGGCCCAGTCCACGCGAGAATCGTGACATTGCCTGAGCCCGTCAGAATATGCTCCAGAAGACGACCAACCGCACGATTTCCCTCGCCGTATATGACCGGAATAGCAATATTGAAGATTCCAAGTAACGAGTATGCGATGTCTTCCACCAAAGTGGATTGACGCCCCGAAGCCAAAAAAAGCTTCTCGCGAACTCTATCCAGACCGGGACGAAGTGTCGCCAGCTGTTGTGCGGAAATATGCGACACTTGTTCCATCTCGTCGACGACTACAGCCGACTCTTTGTGGTTGAATGCGTCCAATCCTAGGTAGGGTTTCCAATCCTCGGTATAAAACTGGACGACTTCCGCGGCCACGTATTCCTGATACGTCCAGGAACGGGTATTCCAGATACTCGTCTGGAGGTCACCAGGCTTCTGGGACTGCGACCAAACACCGCGAAGATAGACGAGCGTGAGCGAGGAGCCACGGTACCATGAAAACATGGCAACCAGTGACTCTTGTAATATCACGTTGTCCTTTTTGTCGATACAGCATGTGTCAGACCACACCCACTGGAACCCGAGAGAGTGGACGAGCCTGCAAAGCGTCTGGACCTTGATGTTCGGGGAGGATGAGTCTAGATCGTAGATCGAGGTGTTCTGGGCTGTCTGAAACAAAGGCTCGCCGTTCTCCCACTTATGCGAGAACATGGCATATCGGTAGTAGCCTTTCACCTCCCTCCGGATACGGGCACAATCGAGGCTGTCGCGACAGGTCATCGAAGACCGCAGTTCGTGATAAGTAGGACACTGCTCAAAAGCAGCGACTTGTTGAGATTTATCACAGAGGCGACCAGTAGCAGTGTCGATGAGTACACGGGGCATGTGGCAGATAATTTCCTCGATCACTTTTCGTATGACCAAGGTAACATTGACATACTGGTGGCGAAGTTCTGTCGTTGAAATCGCTCAGCAGGCAACGTACAGTCCCCAGAAACGTAGAATCCCTCACCACGAATATGTACCTCAGGGGACTCTTCCATGACTGAGAGCATCAGATCGACTGCCTCAACTGCCTCTGCGTACCGCTCGAGCGCATGTAATGCGGCATGTCTCCGCTCGTAACCTCGATGGGATGATGGGTCCAAATTAATGATCTGCGCACTCCGTCATTCATGTCATTTCATCACAGGGCGCGAGCTATACCTCATCGGCATCATTCAGCACATCCTCCCACGAGCTCATCAACGCTCGTGCTTCACTCCGTTTGATGAGGATCTCCATACGATTGCTTGGCTCGAGCAGTAGTAACGTCGAGAGATATTGAGACGCCTCTTCATGATTGTGAGAATTCATGGCGATGTCGCTGAGGCTCTCTAGCTTCGCTGTACATCGTCGTCGAAAATCTGAAGAGGTCAATGGTCAGATAGTCTTCGTCTATTTGCTAACACCAGCACTCGCCAGCTTCCCACTGTGTTCGCTCTTCGTAGACACTTATTTCATCGGTTGATTCGCGTTGTATCTGTCGGAAACACTGGGCCGCCTCAGAGATCCGACCGCCCTCTTCCAGGATATCGCAAAGCGTCTGGTAAACGTCGTATGTCGGAAACTTGAACTGAACCCAAAAATGATCGTCAGTGTCTAGCCCTAGATCAAAAAAAAAAAAAAACATCGGTGGCAGCCCCCACTGCCTCGTCAGCAGTGCTCTGGCATAACATCATTTTCGCCCATTTGCGTAAGAGAGACCGTGGAGTGGAAGACGCGAGCGACAACGCGGTCGAGTAGGCAACTAATGTCACATCATGATCTCCAACCGCTGCTGCCTCGTCGCCAATGCCTTCCAGAGTCGCGATACACTGGGACGTAAATCCTATAAGAATTGTAAAAATTGAGTAGTGTTCTCTATCCCAAACCATGACTCACCTGGAAGCCAGGCCATGATCGCCTCGTTGGCCATCACGATTTCCATATTACCCATGATCTCGAGAAGTGAGTGTGCAACATCATAGAAGCGACCTTGTGCATACAGGGCTTCGCACTCATGCTTACGGTCGTGAGCCCAAAGACTCTGCGTGAGATCATTGATCTTTTCTTGAGAATCGCCAAGTTCAGCACGAAGTTGATAGACGATCTTTTCGAACGCTTGCGTGTCCTCGTCTAACGGAGGTGAGTCTCAAACTGGCGTATCGAGGTAAGACGCACTTGATTGACGGGTGAGGGTGTCAATCTTGTTCTGGTAATTGACGAGATCAGCGCGAAGTTGCTGTATGGTACTCTCGAGGGATGCCACTTTCTCGTCCAACGGAGATGGCAATGCGAGCGGCTGCATGCCTATATGTGCAATTGAGTGATCGCCTTGTGAAGCAAGGGGATCAATTCCTCCGAGATTAGCATGATTTTCAGGTATCGTACATGCGACGTCCTTCAAATATCGAGAAGGAAGAATATCATGGAGGCTCCGGAGGGTGATTTTCTTGCCTGCAGTCGATGCAATGTCGTAGTTTTCCGAGATCGCGATGGACTTGACACCTTCAGCATGGTTGATGATGGCGTCAACTTGTTTCCCCGTCGCAGTGTCCCAAAACCAGACTGATCCAAACCCAGAAACTGCGATGAACGCGGAATTGTTCGCAAGAACGATGCACCCGTTCCTCAGGGTGTAGTCGGACTGTATCCATTCCGAGATGGTTGCACCCGTACACACATCGAGACAGAAGATGCTCCCCGATAGAGACAACACAAACAGTCGTTTGCTGTCGTGGGTCCAAACCACGGACTGGTTTGTCGGTGAGCTAACAGTGATGGCTAAGTCATGTAGAAGACGGCCATCACGGCTGTCATAGACTCGAAGCGACTTGCGTTCCCATGTCCCAGTTGTAATGAAACATCCGTCTGGTGAAAACTTGGTCTCGACCACCCAGTCATCGTGTTCCAACGGCCCGAGTATTCGTTCGCCAGTCGCAAGTGACCAGATAATGACCGTCTTGTCGCCAGACCCCGTTGCGATTCGCGTCCCGTCAGGCGAAACATCCACCGCGCGCACCGACCCGTCGTGCTTCGAGTCAGCGACTTTCTCGTGCCTTAGCGCGTCCCATACCATAGCCCGGCCACCATCCGCGGCCCCCACAAGCCACTTGCCATCTTGTGAGACTGCAACGTGCCGAACGATGCTCCCAACGTCCATTGGTCTCCCGACCTCCTGGCCATCTTCGACTTGCCAGAGTCGCATCACTTTTTCATATCCTCCTGTCACAATGTGTCTCCCATCGACAAGAAACTTGACGCAAGATATTTCATTTCCTCCTTCCATCTCGATTGGCTTTCCATGATCGTCCGCAGAGGGCTCGTCATGATCTGACCGTCGTCAGTGTGGTATTCCGAATCATGCAGTCATGAGCTCACCATTTTTCGACGAGATGAGTGATTGGAAAAACATTCGGGACTTGTCAACACGACACGTCCCTGTTGCATTCTCGCAAGAACCCCTTGTGGCCCGGCATACACGTAACTTCAATTTTCTTCAGCGCTCGTTCTCAGCGATTGACATCGGCTATTACAGGCCCCAAAGTACGTGACTATTTATATAACCCAATTTTGCAACACTCCACAACAACTTCTTGAAGCATAGTACTAAGTACACGCTCGCAAAGGACGCATCCTTCAATGCCCACGACCGCACAACCGACCTGATCTGATCGTGGCGTCCCTTTAAGCCGAGGGGCGTACAAGGCACGCCGATAGTGACGACATATCCTCGGATTATGAGCTGGGAATACCATTGACTCGCTCTCCGACGGCGTCGCGTTCGCCTTCTAGTGAACATGTCGTGTCATTGAGGCTGTGGTCCTCGTTCTCAGCCAAATCCCACACTTCATCGCAGTTCAAGCTTCGAGCCCAACAGTATCATGCCAGAGGGCGCTGCACACCGATACCGTATCACCGGTCCGAATTCTTGCACAGGGCTAGATCCGCATGCGAACAGATAGGTATGTACCTCTTACTTGTGTCACGTTCGTACCACGTCTTCCCACATCCTCTCAAACAAGTTAACCAGGTCTTTACATCACGTCCCTACCGCCGCATCACCGCGGTCATCATCGCCACCCCCTCGCGTAGACGTGGCCGTGGGCCAGAAGAGAAGCCACAGGCGATCCGCCAAGTTTCAGGGCGATCAGCTCCACGAACGCGTCTGAACGCGGACCGGGAGAATCGAAATCCATCCAGGCCGTGTCACGTACATCGGCTTGGACAATCCATGCGGATGTTCGGAGCGAGGAATCAGAACATAAAGCAAGGCGTATCTTTTCTTTTGCACTACTGTCTGATTGTACGTGCCAATTCTGTCGCTCAATGAGGGGCAAGTGAGAGGATCCTATCTGATTGTCGTACCTGTGTCGACCTCTGGTTACACCACGGGATTTGAACGCAGTCATATAGTAGAAACTGCAACAGTAGGTTGTCGGTAGCTTCGTTCCAGTACACGAGGGGTATACATAGCAATCCGATACAATGAGACTGCACAACACAAAGCAAGTCGAAAAAAAAACAGCGTGGACCGTGACATCAGTATGAGTTATAGCGAACCAGAAACCGAAACACAATGGAACCCCCGAGCCAGGAACTAACAGACCAACACAATCCCTCACCTCCTCGCAGCCGTCAGGAACGAATCCAGAAGCACCTGTCCCTTGATCAGTATCGTCGGAACCCTCTCGTTCTCCTTTCCTCCTTCAGCCGGTTTTGTCATCACATCTTTCCTCAGCCCCAAACGCGTCGTACAAAACACTTTTTGGCCCTTGGGCAATATCGTCGACCTCGCCCGACCTGGACCGCCCGCGTTCGCATCCACCTCCATCGTTGTCTCATCATACGTCTCCGAACGGGAGGCGGCATAAATCTTGAAGTCGCCTGACAGCGCATCCCCGACGAACTTGCTCAGTCGCCACGCCATCTGGATAATGAACGGGATTCGGTCGGGGAATTTGGTCGTGATCGTCTTCTCGGCATCGGAAACGGACGCGGCACAGCCCGCGATGACCAGCAGGTCAGATAGACCTTCCAAGATCTCCTTGATGAACTCTTCCGGACCGTCAACATAAGTGGGTGAGATAACTTTGCGCGTGACCGACCGCCAGCGGCCAGCTGTCATTTGGGTCTCTGCCTGGACTGTTAGGAGAACTCGTTGTCAAGGTATTCAAAACACAGTTACTTGCCTGCCTTTTGCATTCGTCCGTATATCTTGTCTATGAGATCATTGCTTTCCTTTTCGAGGCTCCACGGAGTCATGACCCCGCAGAGACGGTAGTTGAGATAGGCACGAAATGCGATGCCGAGATATATGGTCACTT
Source organism: Zangia roseola (assembly GCA_038090095.1). Classification (NCBI taxonomy): domain Eukaryota; kingdom Fungi; phylum Basidiomycota; class Agaricomycetes; order Boletales; family Boletaceae; genus Zangia; species Zangia roseola. The sequence continues at coordinate 35,589 of JBBPMD010000070.1, forward strand.
CGTCACGCGAGTTGCTCACCAAGGAGCCCACCAAATTTTGATCAAGGACTGCCGTGGCTCTTTGGGTGGCGAGCGTTTGTTCCTCCGTGTTTTCCGGAGTGCGAGGCTGGTAGTCATCCATGAGACACTCGGCCATGAACGTCGAGCTCAACTGAATATCAGCATTCAGGTATTGCAACGTCTCGAGAATTGTCCCCTCCGCATATGAATCCGCCTTTTTAACAAAGTTGTGCAAGGCGAATATATGCGGCGGGCCCTGTGTGATGGCCTGAAGCTCGGTGATCTGGCCATTATAGCGCTGCTGGAGCTTGGTGCACCGGGTACGAGAGGTTTCCAGCTCGCTGCGTAAAGTGCTGAGTTCGTGTGAATCTCGACGGCGCTGTTCGAGATCCTTGCGCGCGGCAGCGAGCTCCTCTTCGATAGCTGCATCAGAACGTTTCCATTCTTCTACCTGGGATGTGAGCGTCGCGACAGTGCCATCATCTTCCTGTTCGGATGACTTGGTCTCAGATGTTTGAACCTCGTTTTGGGCGGATTCAAGCTCGCGCGATTGGGCTTCATACCGACTCTGAAGTTCGGCAAGCTCGCTGCGGAGGTCTTGGACGGTTTTCTCGAGATTTGAGACATTCTCGTCTAACATCGAGTGAGTAGAAATTGCATTCAGGAACGGGTAAACACACCTGAGGGTTCGTCTTGGGTGTGGATGGATGCGAGTTTCTCATCACCGTCAGCATTCTCTTCAGCGGGGTCTGCGACCGTTTCTTCGGGGTCAGTCATGTCTTCATCAGGGTTTGTCCCTCTCTCTTCGTGGTCCGTCGCTTCTTCTTCCTCATGATCTGTCATGCCTTCTTCGTGGTCTGTCACTTCGTCGTGATCAGTCAGCTCTTCATCATGGTCCGTCAGTTCTTCAGTTGGCACTGTGGCTATTTCCTCAGGATCGAGCTGTCAGGAGGTCAGAATGGCGGTGATGAACATAGTGACCAGAAGGGCGCACCTGCTCAACAGAAGCACTGCGACAAGCAGAGCATATCGGATCAGGTACCTATCCGGATAGAAAGCGTGACTCAAGGTCGATATACGAGGGTGCGCACGGACCATGATTGGCGTCATTTTAGCATGACACTTGAGGCGATTGTGAGTGAGGTTTCCAGGGTCATACGAAACAACCTACGTCACGACATTGCCAGCGTGGCTCCTCGGACGACATTGTCGCTAGTTTGGAGGGTTGGGCGAATGGAGGTGGTGATGGTAAAAGATGAAGAGATGCTGTGCGTCTATTCGTGTTAGACGCCCCTAGGGACTATCCAAACTGTGGTGCATGAGTGACTTAGATCAGACGGAGTGAGCCCTTATGAGGGCCGGTCGACAACGATCGGACATACGCACGACTTTGTAAGCTGTTAAAGTGCTACATTATCGTCAATTTCCAACACAGACGTTCGGACTTTTGTGACGACACAATCAACCAGCACTTCAACATAATGCCGGTGCCGAGCAGCGATACAAATCTTGAAGGGCTGCTCCACAAGCTGGAGGGCTTTAGAAAAGCAGTTTGGGAAAAAAACAATACCCTGGAAGTTGAACGGTCTAGGGTATAGCACGGGTGACACCGCGGGTCGGCCACTGGCAGCCAACACCATACCTGTGACGGTACGGCTACGGTACTACATACCGTACAACCCGCGGTGTGAGAGACATACCCGCGGGTAGGCACTAAGATTGTTGTCGAGGAAATACAATAAATATTCTGATACTGCTAGTCTACTCAGTCCTCCCTAACCTTTCTTTTCTTGCTTGCTTTCATTATCTCAACTAAGTTGCTTTGCAGCACCAGATCATATTGCAACTGTGAGCCCAAGTAAACTTGAAGGAGAGCCTGAGTCAATGCAGGTGATACTTAGAATGTGACATAATACTAAAATGGTCATAGTCAGGCTGCATCAGTAAAGTTACATTGTGCTTGATCTGTCTTATTCTGCTTTTCAATCTACCAATCATGCACAATGCTACTATACTCTGTTCAAAAACATTGGGTACCTTAACTACACTGTATTGTAATGAAAAGAGAGCTTCCATACAGGTTTTGAATGTGTTTTGAGATGTTTTGATAGTTGGCTAAGCAGAATAAGAGATATAAAGCCAGATAAAGCTGGATAAAGATTCATGTAACTTTACTGATGACTAACTTTTGATCATGTGAACCGAATTACATAAAAATTAGGCCATTGGAAAGCTACTACCCAGCCCCTGAATTTAGCCAGTCCAGACCAGACTGGACCATGAGTGAAATTTAAAAAGACTGGTCCTTTGTGGTCTAGTCCCAGTCCTGAGAAAAGCTGAGTTTAAAAAGACTGGTCCTGGTCTGGTCCCATATTTAGAGCATGGGAGACTGGACTGGACTAGACTTTAAAACACTATTGCTACACATGAGACAACCTTCAGACCATTGTCCAATAGGATATGATCCAGATCATGTGACTATGTTTTACTTATCATCCTCATGTACAACACAATGCATTAGCATCAGTCATCCATGCTTCTATCTTACTCATCCTTCACATGTTATCAACCAATGGGATAAATTTCCATAGTGATACAATGATAAGGATACATACTTATGTACATTATGACTAAATCTGTACTTGTTATGATAAGACTGGGTAAGCTTTAATGCAAACCTAAAGGACTTGAAGAGATGGAAGGAAATCAAGTAGGTAGCAATGCTGTAGAGGAGCAGAACTCCCTACCATCAAAATTGACTATATCCAGTGTCTATGACTCTCTCAGGAAGTCATTTGTATGTGCTGTGCACTCCTCCAACTCAATGGACTATCTTTCATCATGTCTACATTGATCCAGTTTTACCCACTTTTACTTCTGCTGCTCTGCATTAGTCTGCAGAGCTATTTTTCATACTTAGCATTTATTTGATCTAATGATTACTTCAGACTCATGCAAGTGACTTTGTTTATGCTCATATTTGATATGTTTCAATGTTTGATGTTTGTTTTTGACTTATGTATCATTCACCATTTTGACAACTGTTACCATGTTTCCACTTACAGTGACTTCCAAAACCCTTTCCATGTTTGCACTAATTGTAGTGTATGAAGTGTACTGCCAGATACCATGGGAATCCCGCTTAGCCTTGGTGGAGTTATAGATAGTAGATACCCTTGGCTACCTTATCGCCCCCTATGTCATGTGATTTGGTTCACAGGCCATAGAGATATGATCCAAATGAAATAGCAATATCATGGAAAGGGTTTTGGAGCTTTTGAATCCAAATAGGTATTTGGGTATTATCAGTACTTGGTATATCCCCCTTTTTCTCTAAGCACTGCCTGAACCCTCCTAGGCATGCTTTCAATCAACTTTTGACATTCCTCAATAGGTATCCCATATTTCACATCTTGTTGAAGTCTTGGGTATGCCCAGACTATAAAGTCATGTGACATAATATGAAATAAGTATCTTCTTGATCATTTCCACGTCCTCCATCATCATTCCCTTGCAAGAAAACTTGTCCTCACCCTTGTGTACTTGTCTTCATCCTTGTCCTCATCAGCATTTGTCTTGTATTCATCCCCACACACAGTCTAACAAGCTGCTGATTTGTCTGACTGCCTTTGGACTTTGTTTCCCTATTGTCAGACCAACTCCCCACCAGTTTGGGTGGTTGCCAACAGCCTTACATTCTGTTCTTCTCTCCCTGGGACTCCTTGGGATAGACCTCTTGTATCAACTGTGAAACAACCCCAAATGGATGAGCTGTTTGTAGTGAAGTGGAGGGGTGGAGAATAGGAATGGGTAAAGGATTATGTCCTTAGAGGTGTCAACTCCCTTTATCAGAAGTCTTTAGGGGAAATAAAGAGAACTTTACTGGAGTTCTCTGGTGTTGATGTTATGAACATGCCCGTAACCCCTATCTTCTTCATCCCTCATGAACAATCCCCTATACATTCGAACACTTATGATTTTTCTTACTTTCTCACTTTCTAGGTCACATGACTAGCATGTGCCTACCTCATGCCAAAGCTATGTTCAGAACTCAATCCAATTGGCTGCCACACAATGCACAGCCTATGGACTCCCTGTCCAATCGGATATGATCCATCTCACATGATCACTCTTCCATTCTCGCACAGCATTAAGACTGTATGCTTCTCTTCTCTTCTATGACTTTCCACAAGATTCCAGCCAATGGCGGAATACTCTCTTATCCCTACCCTACACCCTATACCAAATAGTTACAAACACTTGTATGAGTATATAAACTATGAATACATCGGCCAGTAAACTCATCAAAGTTTACTTGGTCTTTACTGCCAAACAACTCTCTTGCCTCTGAGTGCTTTTCATTTTCACTTTCACTAGTCTTATGCTCAAGCTTTTGGGTGTTTGCTCCAGTTGATTCATGGGTTTATATCTGCTTTGTGTGGCAGCCAATAGGAATGTGTTCTGAGCATAGGTTTGGCATGAGGTGAGACACATGCAGGTCACATGATCTAGAAAGTGACTTGGTTTTGCATGCAAGGAATGAAGTATTTATAGGGGTTAAAGGTTGGAATTGGAGCATTTGTAACAAACTGACCATGTGTTTGCTCTTCAGATGCACTTCACATCATTCAACACTTGACAGGGATTGACTATATATAAGGGTTTGAAGTGATGAGGCACACAAGAGACTTCATCAGCAAACCATAACATTTCCCACAATATGTCTTTGCATGCCACACAAGCAGTTGAGTCAAAATGGTCAGGGCCAATATGCCAAGGACATATGTTTGATGATGGGAGTATGTGGTAAAAATTTTGAAGGCAGTTTATAGGCAGGATTTTTTTGACATTTTCTAAACAGTGCTGGCCAGTTAGGTACCTTGTTGGGGAAAGCTGTCCAGTACTGTCTGGTACTTGTCAAAGTGATGTCTGATTTGCTGATGTTATTGACTCAAAGGAGGTTCAAGGGGGTCCAGATGATCAAATATAGATTAGGTGGATCAAGAATGGAGAATACATGAGTGGTGAAACACTCGAAAAATGTGAGAGCATTTGTAGTGGAAGTGTGTTAAATGAAGTGCTTTGCTCAAGCAGGTTTTAAGAGGAGAAGAACAGGTAAACTTGATTGGGGTTTTGGCATAGAGTACAGGAGTATATATACTACTATGAGTACTAGCTTAGTCATAATTGTGTCGTATGGTACGACTCTAAGTAATTGTCTGATTGGAAGATAAGTAAGAAGTCCGTTGTGTGAATACACGTTGTAAACATATGTTGATCCATGAGGATGTGGCAGAATGGAAGAGAAGCTTTCCCTGTGAATGTTCCCATGAGATCCATCTTAGATCTGACCACAATCTGATCTTGATCTAGTCCATGCCTGAAAGACGTGTAACATGATAAGTCCAAAAGCATAGAAAGAGATAATAATTAGGGTTATATGTCACGTGATGTCATGTGACTAGAATCGCATGAGGGCAGGTCCTTGAGTGACTTGCATGAATCTTGGGTCATATGGTTTGAAGAAGATAGGGGTAAAAGATGCATTTGTGACAAGTGGTAACTAAGGTTTATATAGTATCAAGTGAAGGGCACAGACCAGGCCTAATATATCCAAGACAATAATGGAATGAGGAAGGATGTGAAAGGAATAAAAGATGACAAAAGGAACATGTCATAAAATATGTATCCATCGAATCAGTGGGATTAAGGTAAGTCAATGAAGATAGCATAAGTGGGACTTGAACAGCATCCATGTAAATCCAAAGGTGGTGTCCATGATTACAAATGAGAGAGAAGTAACAATAAAGGAAAAACATGTAACAGTACTCTAATAGTACATATATATACATATCATAAATACATCACCAGTAAACTCCATCAAAGTTTACTTGGCCTCTTATATCTCAAAACCTGCTCAACAACCACTTCACCTTTACCTCTAGTCAGATCATGGTTGGGCTTGGTTTTTGGTTTGTTTCACTTAGACTTTAAAATCTATCTGGTATATTCATTTTGTGATCAATCAATTTACCACTTGGTACCAACTCTGTTTAGTATATTTAGGTGCTCGTCTCACTGTTCAATTGATGTGAAATGGCTCTGAGATGTTTCACTCCCCCCACTTTCCTCAATGCCCCCCTAGACCTCAAAACTCATCTGGTATGTTCATTTTGTGATTTATCACTGCTTGACATTGATTTTATGTAATGTATTTTGGGCCCCCTCCCTACCATTGACCCTCAGGTTGACCTGATACCCATATACCTGTGACCTATACCCATGTGATATACAACCCAAAAGTTGTGTAAGTATAGGTTTAGATGGGTCCAGTATAGGGGCTTGATTTGGTAGTTAGAGGTCTCACCCTACTATATCCTGTTTCCTATCATTGTGTCTAATTCATTCAACTGTATTCTTACTGTGTAAAATTGCAAGTAGACTCTTTTTGTCTGTATATGGACTGTGTACAGGTGATGTGGTCTGTATACATAAATGACATGTCTTTTGACAGTCACTTTACTGTGATGACTGTAGGTCTGCTGGGTCTGTCCACAATCCATACAACCACCACAGTCATGATGACATATTGCTGATGAAACTTGATGCAATCATCTTATAGTATCCAGGCAAAACCTGTTTAGTTGACAATGTAACTGCTCTTGGATCATTCAAGGTCTTCTTCATCACATCCAATGAGAATTGATGGGGCTACAAAGTCATTATACCAACACTCTGGCTTATGGAGGAGGTAGCTCATATACAGTACTATACAAACATGATGACAGCATGAGAGTGGAGTTTTTAGAGCAATGAATGAAATTATGCAAACATATTCAGCTGCTGACACTATTTTTGAGTAAATGGTCCATTTCTTTATGGTCTGTGGCAATAGTTTGATCATCTGCTGATACAACCAGATGATGGCAAATATTTTGCTTTCTCCTGGAATTGTCTCCACATGTTATGTCAACATTGATCTTGAAGTACCTGCCCCTCTCTATTGGTACCCTGGGAGGTTCAATTTTTCTATTTTCAACTCTGCTCTTGTCACTGAGGGTTACATTTATACAATCCAGGTAATGATCACTCATTTCCACAAGCCTCCTGTAAGATTCTATCTGAATAGGTTGAAGGAAAATTTACCACAGAACAAGAAACAACTACTGATCAGAATCTTTTTGTTGGGAAATAAATAGGACCAAGTGGATACAACCACAATGGAACTGGATGACAAGTTCAACTCCTAAGGAATACCAAACAGAGTTGTGGGGGCTGTAATGTCTATGAATATATATGAGAGTTGGTATCAAGTGAGTTGTGAATGTTACATTGTCCTTTGAAGAGTGTTAATATTTGTTTGTTTTCAAGGATACTAGAGACTGATCCAATATCATTGTAGGACATTATGGATACTTCATGAATTGTAGTGCTCATGTAGTTGCAACATGAAAGCTTGTGCCTGAAGTGTAAGCACATATATTACATGTCTTTGTCTGTTGTTATATGTTACTTTTTCAAAGTGATAATATCCTAAATTGGCAACATGTTGAATACCTGCTAACAATATTGCTAAAGTACTTCAATGGAATTGGAGGCCAGAGACACAAACATTGTATATTGTCTACAAACAGGATTTTTCATAGAATCAACCACTGCATGATCAGACAAGAATTAATCTCTATGGTTGAAGAAGATAGGAGTTTGAGGTGTGTTTGTAACAATATCCAGTGTCTACAACTCCCTCAGAAAGTCATTGGTATGTACTGTGCACTTCTTCCACTTGAAGGACTTTCTTTTATCACATCTACATTGATCCACTTTTACTTCTATGTTAGTCTGTGGACCTATTTTTCATACTTAGCATTCATTTGATCTAATGATTACTTTCAACATGCACAGATGACTTCATCACACTCATATTTCATATGTTTCAACATTGACTTATGTTTTTGACTTATGGTTCCCTATTTTGATTACTGTTACTATGTTTCTATTATTTCAAATCATGTTGTGTCAAGTCTTGAATATGCCTGGACTATAAAACCATGTGATAGGATATGAAATAGCATCTTTCTGGATCCTCTTTGTATCTATCATCATCGTCCCCTTGTGAGAAAACTTGTCCTCATACCTACATCATTGTCATTATCCATGTCCTCACTCATCTCATACTCATCCCCATGTGCAGTGGTTTTATTAACCACTGTCTCATCAAATTGGCTTCAAACTTCTTTTCCTACCTTCAAACCTTGTTTTCCATCATTGGACCAACTTCTCACCAGCTTGGGTGGTCAACTATAACCTTTCTCTCTATTCTCCCTAGAACCTCCTGGGGAGAACCCTTTGCACTAAAACTAACCTAAGTGCTTGTTCTGCAAGCACTCTTTAGATCACTCACTGGCCATTGTGAGATTCAGTGATGACAAACCTGAAACAATCTTAGTGATATGGTCTTAATACAATCATTAATCATCACTTCATCTCTTCCCTGCCCCATGTTTCTTGAGTTTCTCTCATTTGCTCTATTTTCTTGCAGACCCACATATGTATCTCACTTACACTTATTTAATTCTACCTTTTTTACTTAGTACTTTTCATTGACAATCATGCAATGGATGCTGTTTCTGCCATTTCTTTTCCCCTCAAAAGTCTCTGAGAATAAGTAAAAGGATGGCGAAAAGTGCAGCATGAAGGATCAACATGCCTTATACATATGCTCTTTGCTACTTAAATGACACAGCACTTAAATTTTACTTACTTAGCCTATTGAGTAAATTAAAGGGTGAATAAGGAACTGGTGAAATTGCTGATTTGAACTTGATCACAAATAACAAATGGATAGGAATTTCTGAACTCTCACGCTCATGGTCGGACTTAGCCGAGTCACAGCATGGGTTCTGCCAGTAGTACCTGCAGAACTGGCAGAACCTATTCTCTGGTGAGTCTTGCCAGATTTCACTAGCACATATCCAAGAAGTGCTTTAGCATGATGATTTTGAATCAGGTTTGCAGCCAGGGAGAGTAATGTCCTATGGCTACTATCGAATGACATTCATATCCCACAGCTGATCTTCCACGTTGCACCACATCTAAAGTAATCAACATACCTTGTGTCACACAAAGAACACTCGACAATTACCTTGCATTTTATGTCAACACTCAACGTGTAGGTGGCCATAGAGGCGATCAGGTGTCAAGCCATACTTTTAGCGAGAAAACTCGCCACTTTTCGTCTCACTGTGTTGAACCATGTGACCCGCCTCGTATTATTTCATCCTGAATGTCGAGACGATTAGAAACGTCGCAAATCCTCAGGATTGGGGCGGGGCCTATCAGCCTGCAAAATCGTTCGTCCAATCTGACCCTAGAAAAGAAGGCACTTGGTCACCAAAGGTGATCAAGAGTGGCCTAGCTCGGATATCAGCAAGCGAATTGAATGGATGGATGGATTCGTCACAGGGTTTGTCGCTGCGGCTCACGGGCGCATGTGGCTTCGTCAGGTAGCCACTACCCCCAGGTCGTGTTTCAGAGATTTAGCAGGGTCTCTCGTACAATAATTAAATGCTGATCTCTTACTAGCCCTCGCTGAAGCCAATCACGACTGCATGACCGATGCCTTACGAAGGACTGTGTTTCGCAAACCTTGTTGACCATAGCGTTAACTGGATCATCCCGACTTCCCTGACAAGAGGCGATCAGCGGAATTATGACATAGGACGATACATAAGGGCCTTATCCCGTACGTGACCATTTATTTGCCCCAAGGTCGGAATGGAGACATTCAATGAAGTTTTCATTACCCGTCTGGGTGAAACGTACGATATTGAATGCTTTTGGGTCGATACCGTCATAAGCAGAAACCGAATGGCTTTCGTGATCTAGAATTTAAATGGCAACCTTGTCCGAGTCTCGGCACCATTTTTCTTCTGTCCACATGGTCGAGGCACGTTGATGATGGAGTGACTCCGACAATTTGATGATGGAGCCGGAGAACCCTTATTTTCCGTGTTTCGAAGTCTAAATCATGGTAGCAGTCAGGGTGCTCACTCGAACGTTAAAGCAGAACCATGTGAGCGGTGGCCCGTCAGTACTTCAGTGCTTATCAAGTCATTACTAGTCCATAGCCGGAAGTGGCGGATATGATGCGCGCAGGGTCGAGCGGGAGAATAAAGTTTGGATAACGAGGTAGGTTGATCTAACCGAGCATCGGACAACATATGACCTCGTGTCTCCCATGCGTTTCGGGGACCAATGACGGGAAAGAGGCATGCACACTCTGCGTGGGCAAACCTCCTGTGCAATAGCTTGGAGTGGGATCATGATCGCGCTGATTTTTCCACGCCTTCCTGTGGAACCCGTAGTTACAGACTTACTAGACTAGCACAGTGGCTTCCACCGTCGCCAGGATCACTATTTAAATTTAGGAAGGGCTGTGGTTCTAGAGGACCAATAAGGCATCTTCATTGCGGTACTTGTTTGATTGCAGAGTCGGCCGCAGGTGGCGAGGATGATTCCTCGGGGGCTGTTTCCTTGCCATATGAAACAGTAATCCTGGAGGGTGCGGAGAGCCGTAGCGCGGAGAGGGAAGGAAATACCTCGCGGCAGCTGAGAGACCTGACGGGATCAGTAGTCAGCACCGACGGGAGTTGCTAGTGGCCAATGGTACCAATCGTCTGGTGCTCGGAGGCGTTCACGCGGATATATTTTAAACATGTGTTCAGTCGTTGATGTCGGTGGGCACCGAGGTTTAAACTTAGCCTCGGTGAAGCGCTTAATAATTCACTGTGTGAATAGCATCCAGGCCAATGTCGTCGTGGATTGGATGGTTCTTTCGGATCCATAAGGTCACCGGCCAATGGGGTCGAGGTGTACCGTACGTGGAATATGCTTTAAATTGGGACGCTGTTCGCGAGAGACTTCCTTCGCTTGGTCGACTTTCGATTCAGAAACTCACCAGACGCGACATGCGAGTTGGTGATAATATTGAATTGGAAAACAAGACTCGGTTGTATGGCGCAGCGAGCATACCACAAGACGCGTGACGGTATTCGATTTGTCGTCAGTGATATTCAAATATCGCTCAAAATTAGCACGGATGCCTTTCATGTGTCGGCGAGCGGATCACGGCGAGCTGCGATGATCCGTTTCTCCGGAACCGACTTGCTGATGACTGGGGGTAAGAGGACTAAGCGGCGGATTCAAGTGTGGGTCACAAGCACTAGCTGTTCATTCAAGGCGCTAGGAGCGATTCGAATCGGATATGTGACGGACTTGATAACCTGAAGTGGTAGGTGGAGCGACGAGAAGGACTCTTATCGATGATTGATCAAGGGCGAGATGTCTGGCTTGAAGTCACCACGTACCTCAAAACATCCTTCCAGTAAGACTGAGACGATTGTCGCACAGGCGTTATGTGATGAGGGTGAACCAGCGACGACATTTTTTTGCTCGCAAGAGTTGCGGTGCAGCCGGTCGGCCCGCCATTCCCACGGGGTGTTACACTGGTTCTCATACGCCCTGCCCTTGGCTGCCCTGGTTTTCGGCATATCTTCCCATCAGTTGGCATGCCCAGAGGACAAGTTGTACATTCCTCTTGCAAGAGGCGTGGATTAGGGCTTTGAAGAACGATCCTCGGGATAGCGAGGAGTTGGGTCCAAACGCCCCCCGTGCTTCCTGATGAGCTGCGCCACGATGTTACAGATATGCGTTCGCCGATCTACTCGCAGAAAATTTCCTTCGGGTCTAATTTGAACTTGTGTGTGCACTTTAACCTCTGGTGGCATGGTCTCACTGGATATGTTTCTCAAGGAAAAACTTTGCAGCAAGTCAACAATTGGAAGCGAAGGTGGAATTGACCCAATGGCAATCTCCGTGGAGAGCCACTACAGGAAGGTGACAGCCACCGAGGTCTGGGAACGCAGGAGAACAAGAGGCGAACCAAAATGAGATCTGGGCGACTTTGAAGGGACGGTGGATGTACGTAGAGAGTCAGGAAAGGCAAGACAGAGCCAGGGTTGATGTGAGGATGAGGGAAGGCAAGTATTATGGAACCTCATTTGAGGATCGGATGAGAAGGTTCGCGAATGCGGCAAAGGAATCTCCGTTGCGTAAGCGACGGATGAAACCTTTGCAATGACGGAAGCCTGGTTACCACTAAGTTGCCACGCGGTCATATACGGGACTTGACTTGGGCTATTTCAGAGATGCTACTTCGAAGCATCCAGTCGTCCCCCCCGCCTCCCCCTCTTTCTCTCGACTATGGGTGCCTACGATAATACGTACGTCCAACCTCTCCTTCCCTTCAGCCCATCTTGAGCATCCATTTCAGTTTCGGTGCTTTCTTGATCGGTGTCGTCGTCTCAGCAGCGTACGTGTCATATCACTCAGATCTCTGATCCATCCATCACATTCATAACCTGCCGCAGTCTATATGGAGGTGTGTCCCAATCCGTTTCATTATACGCTATCATCTCAACTCGCAAAACCTAGTCACTTGCATCCAGACCTGGTATTACTACGGCCGTTATCCCTCGGACCCATGGTATATCAAGCTTCTGGTGCGTTCACGCAATCCCCTCTCCTCGGCTCCGTCTGGAGTTCCCCCCTCCCCAGGTCGGTGTCGTTCTTGTATCGGACACTTGCCATCAAGCATTGATCACGCACTCGGGTACGTACAATCGTTTCATCGACATATTTACCACGTATTCATTCGCCCCTAGCCTACACATACCTTGTCACTGACATCGCGGATCCGACTGGGCTTGGGGCTCTTGTCTGGTGAGTGAACTCCCGGCCAATGTCATTCATGTAGTCATTCCCCACTAGGAGTCTGATTGTAGGTCGTTGTTTCTCTTTCCTGCACGGTACTGACGCATTTCGTCATTCAGGTGGAAGTAATCTTCAATGTATGGAACTCCCGCGACTTAGCTCTTATCCTAACTCACCGCACTTTGCTAGGGGTTCACCGCGTTCTTTGTCCAGTCCTTCCTGGCTATGCGGGTTTACAGACGTGTGTTCCTCCCCACATAAATTTCCCGCGGCTGACCTTCGCCATAGTCAGCAATAAGAACTTGATTGCAACAGGCTCAGTGGTTAGTCGTCCAATACGTGACACGCAGTGCAATATCTTAGTGGTTTTTTCCCTCCAAGGTGGGACTGATTGTCGGCGAATTCGGTGAGTCGCATACTTCCTAGTTCACTCTCCCCACACTAAGCACGTGGCTTCTGTAGTTCTGGTTCTCGGTGAGTCATGGCTGATTTAATGGCCGAACAACGTTGACAGTGGTACCACCATTGGGTAGTCTACGCCTACAAGGGGTATGCTTTGATCTATATCCTGTTTCATCGGCATTCCGCTCACGCACGCTTAGTCTGCACTTCACAACGTTTGCAGAACTAGCTACCCTTAAGGTAATTGAACGGAATATATTCCCCCGAACCATACGTTGATAACATATCCAGCCGATTTCGATGGCGGTGAACGCAGTTGCTGCAGCAGGGGATGTCCTCATCGCAATCTTCCTCTGTTCGATGTTGCAGAGATCGCGGACCGGCTTCCGGAGGTGAATACACCCGCATATATGCTTACGGAGCACTCTCAATACGCTGTTTTCAGATCCGACACAATGATTAACAAATTGGTAAGTTTTTATATAGTTGGCCATTTGCGGTGAAAGACGAATGTATCCAGATTGTATTCAGCATCAACACTGGTCTTTTGACTAGGTGAGTTTCATGGCTATACTCGAAGACCAAGCTATTAAAAGCGGGACAGTATCTGCGCTGTCGGTTCGCTTGTGTCGGTAAGGGTTTGTGACGTAGTCCACTCGCTAGCTAACAGTCGGGTGACAGATTGCCTCGTGGCCAGACACGTTCATCTATATCGCATTCTACTTCTGCCTGGGCAGATGTACGTTTTCTCTTCGAATTCATGTCTAAATTCCTCTCATTGATGAGTCCCAACTCTCCAGTGTATTGCAACTCCCTCCTTGCGACTCTGAATGCGCGAAAAGGGCTGAGAGGCGAGTCTCGCGAAGACGAAATGTCACTTTCCCTACAGGGCGTGCAACAGAAGACGACCACAAGTGTGGTAGGAATGGCATCAAAAGTAGGTTCCTCGAGAGACGGCGACGAAGATCGACTTATTAGTTCGGCAGCGCGCGCCGAATAACATCTCCATCAAGATTGACACAACACAAGAATTCGTCCGAGATGAGGTGAGCAGTGCGGGTAACCGCATTTCTCCTGTCTAACGTGCCGTTCGTGTAAGCAGTACTCTGCCTCGAGTGGTGACTTGAAGAGTCCCCAAGTTGTTTGAACTTAGATTATAAGGGGGGGATTGAAACTTTTATAAAAATGTACTGACAACTTTGGGGTTGTCCACACCGACCGCTCATTTTTTGCTTCCATCGTTTGATACTTGCACATATTTTTTGTTAGTCAGTAATGACTTTGTAGCATACCCTTCGTGGCTGGAACAGTGGAACTGGAGTAGGTCGCGGCCTAGTAATTCGGATTCTTTAATTTTTGTGAACATTTTACATAAACAGGTACTGAAATGAACATCAATATGCATCGACTGCACGGTCGCCGGGCTGATCGGAACGATGATAAGGATAAGATGAAGAAAGGATCCGGGGGAGGGTCGGTATGTTCGTGTGTACGTGTTGGCGGGGACTTCGCCCCATTGACTGCGCTTTGTCACAAACGAACACTTACCGCCGCATACTCACACCGTGACTGAGCTCGTCCAAGTAGTCACGGTAGAAGGTTCAAGCACAGGAACAAGGGGAATGGAGCTACGTGCGCCCCGAGTCTGGCTAGCACCACGGAAATGAAATAGCTCATTGGCAAGCGTCACTCTGCGGACCTACGTTTTTCACTGTTGGAACCGAGTTGCAGTCTCCCCCGACTGTCACTGCCAGTTCTTCCGTGCTTGTCGGTAATTCGCGGTGTGCTGTTGATGCGGCGGTGGGTTACACATGTATATGGGCGACGGTACAAATGGACGATTGACATGTGCGCGAACCGTGGCACAAGGTCAGCGTTCCTTGACTGCGGCGCACGTAGGGGGTGACAACAAACACCGCGAACAAACCCCTGAAATGCAATTATGCGGCAGAACATATTATACCAGAAATCGACTAGTCGACTAGATGGATTCGTTCAGGGATGACTGCGAGTCCGAATGTCGGACGCAGAGAATGGAGGCATTACTTACTTGTGCTTGTGCTCCATCTGTTATAGCTTAACGTTGCATAAGCCATTTTGAATGGTAGACAGATAGCTCGTCAGGGTTGACCGCATCAGACCCTTGCTTGCGGCGCGGACGCATTATTACTCCAGCATTCAATCCTGAAACTCAGGGGTAATTGCTTGATGGGCCGCATTGACGGAGCCGATCTGGGGCCACGGCGGCATTTCGCGGGGTTGGAGTGATGGTATGTGCATACATACATAGTACGGCGGGCGCGGTGCGCGTTGCATCGTGCCTCGGGGCTTCCATCAACATGGTCGATAAGATTTTTTCCCTTTCTATTTGCGGCTTCTCCCGCTCCTCCTGAAACTTTACTCGGCGCTTCGCATGCTGGTACTCGAGCACTTCGGGAGGACTATTTCTCAAGGTTTCGTCTTCTTATTCGGTTCACGGACGCGGGTAAAGGGTTGCGGTCTCTGGATATGGGGATCTCGCACTTATCGATACGCCTCGCGTCGGTCTTCGATGCTTCCGTCTCGAAGCCGGGTCTTGGCGATTCTGGGGTCGTCTCGAGGTGAGGCTAGGTCTTCTTATTCGGTTCACGGTTTACTTGGCTTGGGATCTTGCACTTGACGCCTCGCCTCGATGGTCTGGATGGATCTTCCGTGTCGAAGCTCGATCGTGGGTAGGTTCCTCGGGGATGATATTGTTTGGCGCCTGAATGAGGTCACGATGCTTGTCTCGAAGGTACTTCCTCTCATGAGAAGCGGGACGGCGTGGTCAGCGTCTCGAGGCACGTGGACGAGGCTTGTCCGAAGCCCAGGAGACTGACTGGCGCGTTGCCCAGATTCGAAATTGGTCAAGCTATTCAGGTGCGCTGCGCTTCGGAGGAGCCTTATCTGCCATCTGCACGCTTTGTATCTCTCGCAAGGTATAGGTCTAGATTTGGGTCGAGAGGAGAAAGGGCTGTCGCCACGTCACCGCGAGGCATCCGCGTTCACGGTTGAGTACTTCTTCGAAGCGGCCCGCTTTTTCCGTGTAAGGCTATCGCATCGCGCGAAACGGGTTGGTGCCACCGTGTCAGTGTGGCGTGTAGGGATCCGTTGGAGAAACGAAGCAGGTGCAACGTGGTCCTTGGTCGTCGGAGAACGCGTCGAGACAAAGGACGTCCGGGGGTGGGCGCGTGGAATTGGTTGACGACGAGGGTGCGAGTGTGTAAACGGAGGGTTGGCTTGCTTCTTCAATGATAGTCCGTTCGCTTAGTCGATAAACCAGTCGCTGGTGGAAACGTCGACGGTAGCGGCGAGCGCCACTTCCGACTCTTCAGCCGACTCAGGCGGAAATTGCCCTTCGGTGCTTACCTGCACGTGGGATGTGCAAAATCTACAGCTCGGCGGAGAGCGCCTGCAATGAGTCGACGAAGACAGGCTCGAAGCCATGCGTATGAACTTCGCCGCTGGAGAAGTCACTAGTAGTTTGGTAAATAATTCAAGTCAGACAGAGACGCAGCGTATACCGTATAGCTAGTACGAGTACTTGTACACTCTGAATCAGGGTACGAGTTGGTACTAAATTGGGCGTTATTTGGCAAAGGCCTTGGATCCAAACAACCGCCACCGAGACCGGCGTGAGCACAAAAAGTTTTTACGAGCAGGAGCCGCGATGCCCCAACTTTCACACGGCCCGCCCAAAAAAAGAGCCAAGGTTGGCTCTCAGATTCCCGATCGCTTCGCCTTTGCCAATGCGCACGACATCAGACAGGTACTCACTACCCGAGATCAAAATGCACTCTCCAAAGGTTCGTGGCTGGCGTTGTATGGTGACTTCCCTCGCATGTCAACTTTTTACAGCCCTTTTTGCGCTGCGCTCCAAGCTATCCATGAAGCCAGGCGAGATCGTGACCCCGCATGACGAACGTCTCTCATTGGCCAACCTTTGGATGGAGAGCTCACCTGCGGCTCAAGACCTCTTCGATATCTGGAAGGAAGTGAACGACGTATGTCCATAATTTATCTTATTCCGTGAACTAAACATTATATAGATGTCGACGCAAGCCCTAGTCATGTCGCTCATCTCCACCTTGCTCTCACTGTTTTCGTGTCACCTCCCGGATCACACCTACGGCATTTCCATCATCAAGACGGCCCTTTCTCAACAGTGGCTACGAAAATTGAATTCGTACCTCAGTGGCACTCACAATGAGCTCATCCTCAACACGCTCAAGTTATTCCACGCGATTTCGATGTTTGGGAGCGGGAGGGAGAGAAAGTCCGTCTTTGAAGCGTTTCCATGGGACAACAAGGTAGGCCTGTGGAACGCGTGCTGGACGTTCGGCAGCTTACCTTGGTATAGAACCTACCGAAATTACTGCACATGCGGAGAAAGGGGAAGGAGAGCGAAAGAAACAACGTTCTCGATCGACCTGGTAAGTCAGTTATATTACCAATTTATATTGGCCCTAATGGGACAGAACAGATATTCGTACGTACTACGTCTTGTTAGTCCTCTCAATGGTCGACCAAGGTGCGGCGTCATCGATCAAGACAGCGTTCGTGGACCAACGGCGCGAAGTGTTCATGAGTGTATTCAAGGGCCTGGCGCAAGACCATTACGCCGTCGTACAAAAGGTTCTCCAAGTTTGTTGGGAAGGCGTTTGGTCAGAACCGAAAATCAAGCGAACCACGAAGCTTGGTTTATTCAACGAAGTGACCATCTCGCATGTGAGTTACGCTTGACTTTCGCGACAAGTCCACGGCGTATTCTGAGATAACATAGCTTTTGAAATTGTACGATCGCACGGCCGCGGAAAGCCCGCAAGGAGATCATGTTCCCGCTGACATCGTTCACCACTTCCTCTTGGCTATATGCACGCATCCGGGGCAAGGTATTTGCTTCAGAGACCGCGGATGGTACCCTCGGGAGAGTAATGAGGATGGTGCTATTGATCAAGACATTGAAGATACTCGACAAAAGGGTGCATACGTGGGCAAGATATACAATAAAATCTTAGCGAACGTACTACGGGTGTTGAAAGTGAACGAAGACCCTCGACAACAAGAGCTGGCACTCAAGATTACCGCAGCATGTCCTGAGCTTGTAGCGGGGTGCGTGCGTTTGCGGTCTTGTAGGCAACCCAAAGGAATTGACGTCTAGGTCAGGTATTGGTCTGCAGCCTCGCTTACTCTCGAGCCGCGCCTCTCTTCAAAATGGATCGCCAACATCGCTTTCGCAGGGCAAGTTATCTCTCACCCAGTCCCTGCATCTTTGTTTCTCTTGTCGGGTAGCGATGGACTTTACAACCCAACCCCACCGCCGCTCTCGATCATTATGGGGAACTTGCTTCCTTCTGTGGGTACCAAGATACTCTTTACAAAAGGACTGCAGATCACTTCGACCGCAATAGTACAGCACTGCACAGCGCTTGCGCTCGCCAAATGCCTGCAGAAGTTCGCTGAGGTGGTGTGTGAGTTCAAGATGGCGCAGGCCGCGCTCGAGGAAGACGAGGAACAAGGCCAGTGGAGTCGCCGGCGAAGGGAGGTGGAAAAAGAAGCGAGGCGACGTGTGCCCGAGTTCCAAGTCATTGTCGCGTTTTCGCAGCAGACCTCAGCTTCTGCGAACACAACCAAACATGCGTTGTTGAGTGAGAGTGCGCAGAGGCTGCTTTGGCTATACCAGGAATGCTTGCCCGATGTTGTTGCGGAAGCTAGGTTCGAGGTAGGAAAGCTGGTTCTGAACCTGGTTGAAGGATCATTAGCGACGCTTTCGGGAGATTCGAAGGAACAGGAAGACCAGCGAGGAGGAGCTTCCGCTGCACTGCAGAGCGTAAAGCATTTACATGTCCTGCGTCTGCTAAGTGGAATCGACCAGTTCGCATGGGCAGGCAAGGTTGGTGAGTGAGCCTATTCTATCGTGTCTTCGTCCAAAAATAACCATTCTCATTCTCAGCCTCTTCATCTCACACATACTTTTATGTGCTCCTAAAGACGTTCTGCAATAGTCGCGTTCGCGCGCTTCGTGCAACGTTGAAGGAACTCTTGCAGCACGTTCTTTCGGAGAGTGTGCTATTCCAGGAGGACCCAAACGAGGTAGAGATATGGCTCGCTGCTCTGTCATTCCACTTTGGGCGCAGAGGTCAAGGTACCGAGGCACCTGATGGTGCACCGCTTACGGATGAAGTCGAATCCGTCGTCTCCTTCCTAGACGACTGTACCCAACGGTGTCTCAAGACTCCTTATCGTTACATGGAAACCATGTCCTCTCTCGTACAATCTTCCACCCCCGATCACCATCGAGAATTCGCAAGCCCTTTGCTTATGACGGTACTCGAGCAGGCTCTCGCTAAAGTGGGTGGGCGATTGATGGAACCATCGGACGCTCTTGCCGTCTTTTCATTTATTCGGCGATTGATGGTCCTGCTTGCAACCAAGCAAGAGGACTTCGGGTACCATAATCTTCTTGCGATACTCGATCAATTGGAGGGCAGCCTTGCTTTCGGACAACCATTCCCGAATCATTCAAGTATTTGTTTTGGTATGAAACGAGAGCTATCTATCGCGAGGGCTTGTCTCCGTCACTTTCGGGATGTCCGCTGTCATCGTGCGATCGGGGGTTCAAGCGACGGGACGATCGTGACCTTCCTTGATCATATCGAGCAAGTGCCCATTCGTACGTTCCATTTCTTGACGTTCTAAGCGAATGCTTCGTATGCTGACCTCCGCTGCTTCTTTCGGTTACGTCTGTAGCTCCGTGGGAGAGCGCCCGGATGACAAGTGCGTTCGAACTGGTGGATTGGCTCCGTTTAGTGGATGTCAAACCTTCCGCCGCCGACATCTCTCGCCTCGCCACTGTCGTTCGGCGCCATTACGAGCCTGCAGTCTGGGCTCTCATCAACTACCTCCATCCTTCGGACGGCCACTTGTGGGAGTCGGATATCTTGAAGAATTTGCGTGATTGGTAAGTAGTCCCTTATTTTTTTCTCCGTTGTGCGATTGCTCATTTGTTATCTGGCAGGCCTTCTAGCGTCGACACATTCGGCTGGTTATACTTTCATTGCGGTCTTCCACAGCTGCAAGACCGACAAACGCGGGATATCCTTTTGACCGCGCTATATGCACAGCCGGTGGCTTTGGCTCGTCTCGAGAATGCGATTCGCCTCATCATCCATGGGGTCGGTGTTTCCCTTGGTCGTGATGACCTCACGGCTGCACTCCTCTCCCTTTTATCCGATGTGTTAGTGAGGGCGAGAGGCCCTTTGAGCGGGAAAGATTTACGACGACTAAAGGCGACGGTTATCCAGTCCGATACCATGCAAGGACTTTGCGTATCACACGAACTCGCAGTGAAGGTCAGCCAAGGTGCGGCTTTGCAATTATCGATGATCTTGAGACAGAGGATGACTTGTTCCTTAGCGATCGGACTCCTTGTTACTGCATCGTTCGACCCCGCCGATGCAGAGGATCAGATCTCACTATCGTCTATCGGTTTTCACTGGGCGGACACGATGCTAACGTGGTTTACATCAGGTCGATACGACGACGTGAGCAGACTCATTCTTATCATGCTGTTGGTAACACTGATTTCACGCAGTTCTCGAAGTTGAACGATGTTCGGCCATGGGTCAGCTTCATGGGTACTGAACGGTTATTTAGTGCGATCGACATCATACAGATATTTGGATCCCACAGATGTACAATTATTATCGATCTGGTAGAGGACATCCTCAAGACATTTCAGTCTAGGACCCAGCAAGGTCCCAATTCAAAACTCTCAGTGCAAACTCTTCTGGCACTGCACGATTCGCTCCCTCACTCTTCCCTCATCGAGAACATGCTCTCTACGACGCTCGAGTCTCGGCTCCCCTTAGGACTCGACGGACAGATCACGTTTGTCGAAGGACAGCCTATCTCCACTCCTCTTTCAGCAGCCAAACCAACCCAGCAGAGTGATCCACTGTCACTCCCTTCCGACTTGATATCTAGATTTCTTGCGAAGGAATTTTGGATAGACTCCACGGGGAACATCATTTCCGCCTTGTTGTACTCGAACCCCATTTCTCTACAGGCTTACGCGGCGTGGCTGAACAGCAATGCCTGGGCTCAGTTCCTTGGCATCCGTACCTTTGCTTCAACCCTCGCGGCCTTCCTCGAATGTACTGCATTGACGGGTGGGGACCTGTCACAGGTGAACGACGATGTTCTTGTTGATTTAGTGAACCAGCTCTTTCCAGGCGAACAACATCACCATGATAGCCTTGTGCGTCGTCTCGAGTGCATACACAGGATTCTTGAGCTGTCAGGACCTAGAACAGCTCGACTGGTGTCTGTTTTGCAAGATCGCATACAAGACACTCCTATCATGGACCTCGCATTCGAAACAACGTTCCTTGCTCGCAAGCTTCTCGGGATCTCTGGCTGTGACGCTCTCACGACGAGCATCGTCGATCGCGCCCTGCAGTGGGCTGTTCGACATATTTCTGACGCGTTAGGTGACTCGGAGGGCTCGGTCATGGCCTTGGAAAATCTGAGTAGGTGTTTAAAAGCTTTCTTTAATTCGTGACGGACTGGAGGATTTTGCAGAATATGTCGTGGCACGTCAAAAGACATCCAAACCACACCTGGTGGAACCGTTGTTGACTACTTTGATTCTCCATCATCTCTCAGATGCTAGTATGCTCGACCTGGCCGTTGTGTTGGTAACACACACGACGCTGAAGGTAAGCCAGAGCCCATGCTTTGTTCCATCACCGTCTCTCATCGCCTCGCCCCCTGCAGCCTGTTGTCGTTAACCGACTTTTACAAAATATACTCCAACACCAAAAATTTGCCGCGATCTGTGGGAAGCACGGTAGCCTATCTCAACGGAATCAAATTATACGTTTACTCGACGCGCTCTTTCGACTGCATCCATCAAACACCTGCCAAGCTTCGCATGTCGAGCCCCTCTTTGAGGTGTATAGAGGAACCATGTCGGCACCCGACAGGCGGCTGCTCTCGATTATGAGACTATTCGAAGAACAAAAGCATCTTTCGCTCTCTGCTTTCTTTTCTCGGTGGTCTCCATCTCCAGATGCGACCGTGTCTGATGCCCTCGAGGTCGTCCAAAACTTTGACCCAATCTATATGCTTCGAACGTGCCTCGCGTTCCCTATGTGGAGACGTTTCGGGGAGGAAAAAGGCGCGAAGGATGGACCGGGGGATGATTCGATGTACGACCCACTGATGGTTATCGCATTATCGGCACAGATGCTTGTAGAGTGTCCTCCTACCACCCCGCTAGGTTGGGTCAAGGTGTTCCGGAGCAATGTCGTTAGCCTCCTCATTCGTTGTCTCTCCTCAAGAGACCCGAACATACGTGAGACTGCTCTCTGCCAGATCGCAAGTCTTTGGGAAGGCGTACAAGTAAGTGACTTGACTCAACACCTTTTAGATTCATTCTAACCTCCTTGCATAGAACTCGAGCATGCACGAAACGCCTCAAGTCGTTTATGTGTTACGCCTGCTCAAGAATGTGATGGATCCACCCGCAAACGCGACTGACCCACCGCGACGGCTCCCGACCTTCACGACATTTATTTTACTACACGCGCTTCGCGGCATCTTTTACCCGTCCAACTTCATCTATCCGCGCACCGCACGTTTCCTGTTGCAACGTCCTGAACTCGACGTGTCTGACGTACCGATGCTATTTGGTATGCTCTACAGCAACTCAGACGATTGGAAGAAGGAGCGAGGGTGGATCCTGAGAATGTTGGGGGACGGTATGGCGAGTACCGACGATTGGAAGGTGCTGAAACGGCGACACACGTGGGATTTGGTGGCCAGTCTTCTCCAAAGCTCAAAGCACGATGGCGCGGTGCGTGCCGGGATTCTCGAGGTCGGTAGCCTGTTTGTTCTTTGCTCTCGAAACGTCAGACTGACGGTACTTTGGGTTACGGAAATAGATTCTAGCCAACTTGACGTGCAACGCGCAAGCATGTACATCGCTCGTACTCAAGTCGTCTCTGCTATCGTGGATCGAGATGCAAGTGGGGGATAGTCCAAGCAAAGAATCGATGGCATGGCTTCGCATTTTGGAAAACGTTCTTGTTGTGGCCGATGGGGCCAAGTTGACCCGTGCGATGGGAGATCAATGGTATTCGACCCTATGTCGATGCGTATCCTTGCTCCTGCCGAGCAAAGGTAAATGTCGCGCCTTTTCATCTTGGGTGATAACTAATTCAACTTATTATTAGACAAGGACCTGACTATCCTGTACCAATGTGCTCTGATCGTCTTGCGGCTCAGCTTGACATCACCCACAGCCGACCATGCCCTTCTTGGCGTCCTCTCACGCGCCGCGCAGAACCTACAACACTTTGAATCTGATATCTATTTCCATCGGTTGCCACTCACCGCAGCGAAACAGGACCCTTCACGGGCGCTGCCGTTACCCCCACATCGCTCGCAAGGGCTGCATGACGTGACCTCAACGGTAGATCCTCTCCAGATATGGGGCCAGACCGTGGAAACCCTTTGGCGAGCAACTATGTCACTAGACGAGGTGACGCCTGTGTGGGGGATGTTGACGCGGAGGCTAGTTGTGTGGAGGGCGCTCGTCGGAGAGGAAGGGAGTCAGGTTGGGGAGTGGACGAGAAAGGAGGTCGTGCGTTCGCGCCGCCTGCAGGATAGAGGGTTTGCCGGTGGCTGATTCAGGGTCCAATTCTCTTTTATCATTTCGAATCATGTCCTCATACATAGCTCAGAGCCAGTTTGGTAGTTGGGATAGTACTAGATAATAGCTAGCTATCTTGACTAAGTTGTAGTTGTCCATGAAGGCTCAGTGCTCAGCTCCAGACTCTGACATGACTCAATGCCAAGGATGACTCAAGATAGTCAGATATCAAGCAGATATTCAGGTGGATCAAGGATAGGGAATACAAATGATGGCTAGGTTATACAAGGTTGAGTGAAGGGCACAGACCAAGCTCAATATATATATCTGTTACATTTTCTTTCCTCTTTGTTGTTGAAGGAAGCCGATCCCGGAGGGTTCGGAACCTTCCGAGGGCGGAAGCTCTGCTTTGGTTACTCACCTGGTGGAGGGTTCAACACGATACTGTGGTGGCAGGAAGAAAGGATATTCGTTATTGTTCTGCTATGTAAAGCAGGTTTATATACATTGTAAGATGCAGTGTTGTTCCTGCA